>CM025781.1:28507929-28520002 GCA_014636745.2 Centella asiatica
CTTAGTCTCCGACAGCCAAAATCTTAGTCTCCGATAGACAAAAGCTTAGTGTCTGATAGGCAAAAACTTAGTCCCCAATAGGCAAAAAGCTTAGTCTCCAATAGACAAAAACTTAGTCTCCGATAGGCTAATTTTGCTTGATCAACTTTGACATTTGTTGAACTCTCTAAATGCATTCATCGTAGTCTCTGATGCTTTCCTATAGTTTCTTGATAGTAGATTCTCATAGTGCATTATTGTAGGTACTTGTACATTTACAAAATTTAACAATTCTAAGTGTTATACATCATCATCAAATACTATAATTCCTAACAATCTCCCCTTATTTATGTTTATCAATGATAAGCATAAATCAAGGTTTGATGATGATGTCAAAACACCAACCTTATAACTCCATAACTTAGAATTAAATTAAAACATGTAAAAACATAAATGTACAAAAACACAATCAATGATGGTTTTTTTTCAGTTCTTTAAAGCCCAACCATCATTTTGTTAGCCTTTTTAACAATTCTCCCCCTGTCTTCATCAGAATTACTTTATTTTCCCTGCTTTGATCATTCTCCCATTCTCCCCCTTTTTGACATCAGCATCTTAATGTTGGAAGGTAGGAATCATCAGTAAAGGTTGACTAGAAGGAAGAAATTGTTTGAGCTTTGTTTGAAGATCATTGAATATGAAGTGTTGGAGCTTCATTTTGTACTTTCTTTTATCAATGCTTCAAAAACATACTGTGAGTATAGCTGCACATGATCCATGTGTGATCAAATATTCTGATATTAATTGTGTTGCGCTTGTGTTGCTTGCATCCAACCAAACAATCACAAATTTTGTTCTCAGTATTCTCTGATTTTTTATTAGAATGGTGATCAGAGAATACATGAGCTACAAAGGTAGTGAGTGAAACAATTTCTCTCTATTCTTTTCTTCAAGGATCTCATCCTTGCTCACACCCTTTCCTTTTGCCTAACTTGTATAAGTCAGCCTCTCACACTTATTTAAAAAAAAATTCTTTAATTTCTTTTTTTCTCACCTTTTTCCAGACACAATGTCTGACTCTCATTTTGAATTCTCTCAGGCTCACTAAATATAAAATCTTCCTGTTGTGGGTGACCTGGAGTGGTGTAGAAAATATAGTAAGAAAGTGTTTTGCATCAATGGATGTTTGATAAAGTACTATTGTAGTATCCACTGATGAGTTGAGAGCTGGTATTTGTTTCAGCTTCAAAAATTGGCTTCTTTGATGATTAAAATATCAAAGAATCTGAAACCAATGGAATTAAGAAATTTTCATTGCTTCTTAAGAAATATGAATTAGAGAAGAAGAATGAATAAGGGTAGAATTTTAAATATTGGATGCTCCTCTTGAATAGAGAAAAGAGAAACATCAATGTGACACCCTGTGTGTGCATTAAGTGACAGGTTGATCATTGATCAGAGCCTGTTTCTTCTTCTTCTTTTGAGAGGTATTTATAAATGTGATCATTGTAGACTCAAATACATGTGTCCTTGGAGGTGGACTATTTTCAATAGATACAGCCTTTTGAGAGGTTACACCTAGAAATGTGCTTTTCCTTTTAGAACTTAATATCCTTTTGAGAGTATATTAAGCAGTCTCCAAGGGTTCTCATTGTTCCTTATTTCTTCCTCATAACTTTCTCTAAATGCTCACCCTCCCCCTCAGCTAATGCTGGTGGTGATTGTTTTGTTTTTACAACCTTTATCTTTTGAAAGATAGAGGAGGTGGCTTTTGATATAGACTTGTGTTTAGAGGGTTTTGCTACTTGGGTAGAAGGAGTTGGTTCATTACTAACATCCTTCATTGTAGCAGAATTAGAAAAAATAAAGAATAATATAGTAGAGAGTTAAGACAATATCTGAATCAACTATGACAAGATCCTTAAATAGATGAAGAATATTAAACATAGGGAATCATACATAGAATATTAGTTTCTCTACTATATATATATAAACAGTAGTTAATTATCTACTAACAACTAAGCAATTGTAGGATAATTAGCCACTGCTGCAATATCATCACGTAATAATTATCCTTTAAAAATAATAATTATTGACTAATGCTTTTCAATTTTATTATCTTTATGAACAATTAATTTTGTCAAAAGATAATTACAACTACTTCAATCAGCTGTTAATTAGTCTCTGGTAACTAAGTCATCAAAAAATAATTAACTACTGCTGCAATATCAGACTTGCACAAAATTTTCAAAGAATCTTATTCACCAAAATTGAGCATACCTAGCTCACTTACCAACCTATTAAAGGTGGCTTCATCCAATGGTTTGGTGAATATATCTGCAAGTTGCTTCTCAGTTGGAACAAAATGAAGTTCCACTGTACCATTCATCACATGTTCTCTGATGAAGTGGTATCTGATGTCTATGTGCTTTGTTCTAAAGTGTTGCACAGGATTCTCTATAATGGAAATGGCACTTGTGTTGTCACAATAAATAGGAATATGATTGTACACCATACCATAGTCCATCAGTTGATTTTTCATCCATAAGATTTGAGCACAGCAACTCCCAGTAGCAATGTATTCTGCTTCAGCTGTTGAGGTTGACACAGAATGCTGTTTCTTGCTAAACCATGATACTAGTTTGCTTCCAAGAAATTGACAACTTCCTGTTGTGCTTTTCCTGTCTAATTTGCAACCTGTATAATCTACATCTGAATAGCCTATTAGATCAAATCCAGAATCTCTAGGATACCAAATTCCAAGATTTGGAGTACCCTTGAGATATCTTAATATTCTTTTAACTGCAATCAGATGAGATTCTCTAGGATCTAATTGGAATCTTGCACATAAACAAGTTGAAAACATTATATCAGGTCTACTTGCAGTGAGATATAAAAGAGAGTCTATCATGCCTCTATAACTTCAAACATCAACCTTTTTACTAATTGAGTCTTTGTCAAGTTTAGTGGCTGTTGCCATGGGAGTTTTAGAAATTGCAACATCTTGTAAATTAAATTTCTTTAAAAGTTCTTTTAAATATTTTGTTTGACTGATGAAAATTCCATCAATGGTTTGTTTCACCTGTAAACCTAAAAAGAAAGTTAATTCTCCCATCATGCTCATCTCATATCTACTTTGCATGAGTTTAGAAAACTTAGAACATAAGCTCTCATTTGTAGAACCAAATATAATATCATCAATATAGACTTGAACAAGTATAATGTGACAAACATGTTTTCTGTAAAATAAAGTTTTATCTATGATACCTCTAGAAAATTTATTATCAATTAAAAACTGAGATAGGGTATCATACCATGCTCTTGGTGCTTGTTTAAGTCCGTAGAGAGCTTTGTCTAACCTGTAGACATGATTGAGAAACTTCTGATCTTCAAAGCCAAGAGGTTGCAGGACATACACCTCTTCTTGTATTTTCCAATTCAGAAAACCACTATTTACATCCATCTGGTACACTTTAAAATTTGCATGAACAGCATAGGCAAGAAATATCATGATGGCTTCCAATCTGGCTACTGGTGCAAAGGTTTCATCATAGTCAATTCCTTCTTCTTGTGAATAACCTTGTGCAACCAGTCTAGCCTTATTTCTTGTCACTGTACCAGCTTCATCCAGCTTGTTTCTGAAGATCCATTTAGTACCAATGATTGATTTATTCTTTGGTTTTGGTACTAGTCTCCAGACTTTGTCTATTTCAAACTGATTGAGTTCCTATTGCATAGCAATTACCCAATCAGCATCTTGTAATGCCTTCTCAACCTTCTTAGGCTCAACTTTGATAAAAAGTTGAGGTATAAGCATTCATTCTGAGTAACACTTCTTGTTGACACACCTTTAGTTGGATGTCCTATGATTTTCTCTATAGGATGAAGAGAAAGCTTCTTGATTATAGTTTCCTTCATGGTGTTCAGTGCTCTCAGTTGCATTGAAAACTCCCCCTGAATTAGTGCTTAGATCAGGGTTTAAGTTTTCCCCTGATGGTGCATTCCCTGATGAAGCTTCCAGATGACTTGAATTGTCATCAGGGATTACTAGATTTTTCATTGATTTGCACACATCAGCTTCATCATCTGATGAGTCAATTTCAACATCTGTTGACTCATTCATTTTCAAACCTTAGTTTGTCATGGCTTCCTTCTGCATTATCATTCATTCCTTCAATCTTTTTATCATCAAAGGCTATATGAACTGATTCCATAACAATGTGGAGTCTAAGGTTGTAAACTCTATATGCTTTGCATGTTAAAGAATACCCTAGGAAAATTGCCTCATCAACTTTGGCATCAAATTTTCCTAAGTTTTCTCCTTGACTTTTGAGAACAAAGCATCTACAACCAAACACATGAAGAAACTTGAGTGTGGGTTTTCTACTTGTCATGAGCTCATAAGGAGTTTTTTGATGAGCTTTTACAATAATTGATTTGTTCTAAGTGAAGCAAGCAGTAGAGATAGCTTCAGCCCAGAAGTAGGTAGGTAACTTAGCTTCTTCAAGTATGGTTCTTGCAGCTTCAATCAAGGTCCTATTTTTCCTTTCAACAACTCCATTTTGTTGAGGAGTTCTAGGAGCCGAAAAGGTATGTGAAATTCCTTTTTCTACACAAAACATTTCCACTATTGAATTCTTGAATTCAGTCCCATTATCACTCCTTAAGGCCTTGACTTTCTCTCCAGCTTCAAGTTCTATTCTTTTAATGTGATCAATGATCATCTGGGGAGCTTCATCCTTGGTATGTAGATACTTAACCCATGAGTATCTTGAGTAGTCATCAACAATTATAAATGCATACCTTTTTCTGGATATTGACATCACATTAACATGACCAAATAAATCCATGTGAATTAGATGAATCGGTCTTGTTATTGTTGATGTTTCTTTACTTTTGAAGGAAATTTTCTTTTGTTTTCCCTTCTGACAAGATCCACAAAGACCATCTTGAGAAAATTCAAGTTGTGGCATTCCTGTCACTAATCCTTTTCTCACCAAAATATTGATAGTCTTGAAGTTTAGGTGAGACAGCTTCTTGTGCCATAGCCAACTTTCATCTGCTAATGCTTTGCTGTAAAAGCATGTGTATAGTCCTTCATTTGTTGAGTAGAAGTCAGCTATGTATACATTGTCTTTTCTGACTCTAGACAATGTAACATCTCCAGTTTTTCTGTTGCTTATAAGGCATTGTTCATCCTTAAAGACAACTTGATAGCCTTTGTCACAAAAGTGACTAATACTTAGTAGATTGTGCATTAGACCATCAACCAGAGCTACATTTTCAATGATGACATTTCTATGAACTACTTTTCCATATCCCATAGTGTATCCAATGCTGTCATCTCCAAAGGACACTTTAGGGCCAGCTTTCTCCTCAAACTGTGAGAGCAGGGACTTATTTCCAATCATATGTCTTGAATAGCCACTATCCAAGTACCACAACTGCTGCTTCTTCTTGCCCTGCACACATATGTAAACTAGTTAGACCTTTTAGGAACCCAAGCCTGCTTGGGTTTAGATTTAACAGATTTAATCACATGTTTACACATAGTCATTGGTTGTGTATTCTTTTTCTTTTCTTTCCTCTTTTTAGGAGATGAAAGATCCACCTTGGTCCTAAGTGGTTTGTGGACAACCTTTGATCTTTAAGGAGATTTTCTCCTTGTGTTATTATAAACATTAGGCATTGAGGGATGAGCATAATAACAATTTCCACAAGCATTGCAAGCATATGATGGATGTTTAAAGTCACCACAATTATAATATGGCATATATTGAGGTGATGCAATGTATGGACAAGGAGCTGTAATTGAAATAGAAGGAGTATGCATGTTATTAGTAATTTTTGTGCATTTAAAAGCAAGGTGGTTGGAGTTCCCACACTTGGTGCATGTCTTCCTAGGTGCATTAGGCATTCTTGCATAATTACTGTATTTATTAATACCTAATTTGCTATTCCTGTTTCTCTTAGGCTCAAATATTGGACTGCTTTTTAGCTTTTCTTTTAATTGATTGTTAGAAAGCAAACCAACATTTTTAGAAGCCTTTTTCTCTAGCCCAGGTTCCAAATTTTTCTTTACAGAAGTCAAATTTTTACCTTTAGAATTCTCACCTTTTTCAATCTCAGTAGGTTTAACAAATTTGATTGGTTTTAATTTTCCTACTGATTTAGGCTCTGAGCTAGCTTCTGATTCTTTATCAGTGATGATGGGTTGTTCACCAACTAATACAACAATGGGCACATCTGAGTATTCTAATCCAGCCTTTTGATTTGGATTTTGTGAGTTTAAAAGATCTTGTACTTTGTGTGAGGATTGTGTCCATTGTTTTATTTTATTTTGTTCAGCCTTGAGTTTTTCAACTAGGTACGCTTCTCTTTTCAAGGCATTGTCAAGATGTCTCTTAGCATTAAGAGCTTCTATTTTGGCCTCTTCTAGGATTAACAAATCAGATTCTAGTAAAGTATTTCTTTTAGAAATAATATTATTGGTCTCAGTAATCCTATTGTTTTCTTTTGTAAGAGAACTTAAACTAGCATGCAAGTCATAAATCTCTTTGGCCATTTCTTGAATGGTGGCATTACATTCAACTTTAGAAATTGAAGAAATATTGAAGTTATGTACCTTAGATGGTGATGAGTTTTGTGATTCAGCATCTCCTTCAGAATTGCTTAAAGATTTAGCCATTAAAGCCAAATTTACAAACTCTTCCTCAGCATCAGATTCATCTGAATCTACCTAGTCCTTGCCTTCAGCTATGAATGTCTTTCCCTTTTTCTTGAGAAGATCAAAGTACTTCTTTTTGTAATCTAATTGATCATCCTTGAAGTCTTTCTTTTTCTCAGTGCTGGGCTTCTTGCATTCACTGGCAAAGTGACCAAACTCATTGCAGTTATAACACCTGATTTTAGATTTGTCAATCAAAGTTGATTGACTTGGCTTGACAGAAGTAGATGTTGATGAGCTTTTCTCAGACTTCCTCCCTCTTTGAAATCTCAGGTTTTTGAATCTTCTAGCAATGTAAGCCAAGCTTTCATCAATTTCATCTAGCTCCTCAGGTGTGTAGCTTCTAACTTCATTTTCTTCAGACTCACCGTCTTCTTCTTTCTCATCATTGGAATCTTCTTTCTTAATGGAAACCTTCATGTGTCCACTAAGCTTCTTTTTCTTTGGCTCTGCAATCAAAGCAACAGATTTATCTTTGGAGTGTTGCTTATTCCATTGCTGGATTTCCAACTCATATGTCTTCAAATTTCCATATATCTCATCTAGTGTTAAAAGTCCTAGATCTTTGTTGGCTTCTCTGATTGCAGTAATCTTTGGATCCCAATGTCTGGGAAGAGCCCTTAGAAATTTGTGATTCACTTGAAGCACAGAATACTCCTGGCCATAGGTAGACAAATCATTAATTAATTAGATGAATCTCTCATATAGATCATCAAGAGATTCACCATCTTTGGCAATAAACAACTCATATTGTTGAATCAGCAGGAGTTGCTTATTCAGCTTGATTTGATCATTTCCTTCACATAGGACAGTGAGCTTGTCCCAAACCTCCTTTGATGTTTTGCACTTCATAACTTTGTATAGCATGTTGTTATCAAGTGATGTGATAAGGATATCTTTGACCTTTTTATCCTTAGCAGCCTCTTCTTTTTCTGATTGAGTATATTCTTTTGGAGTTTTTGCTTCATACTTGTCAGGTGCAGTAACTCCATCAGAGGTGATGCCAGGTACAAGCTTCTTTATTTCTGGAGAACCTTTTTCAGTAATCTCCAAGAATTGGTCATCTTTTGCATCAAGATAACTCAAGATCCTTTGTTTCCAGAATGAGTATTCACCCTTTCAGAGTTGTGGAACTCTAGTGTTGTCCTTCGAATTACTCATGATCTCTGGATTGAATTAATCTAGAACAACTCTGATACCAATTGTTTGTCCTGTGTGAGTAATTGTAGAAAGGGGGTTGAATACAATTACAAACTTTTCTTCAAAACTAAACTGTTATGAACAATTTAATTTCCAAGAATAGTTATAAAACTTTACTGAAATGATACAACAATAGAAACAGTAAAGCGAAATTGCAAGATATAAATTGTAATCAACAATAAAGAATGATATTGTCAATTAAATTGAATCTTTACAATTTCTTCTGTTAAAAAAAACAGCTTCTCAAGTTGTAATAACTTGCTTCTTTTTCTGTAAAACTAATTACAGTTGTTAACTCTCTATGTGTATGGAAGTGTTGTTCAGAGAGATATGTGATATGAGATATATACTTGTTGTTATCAGTTGTTTCTCAGTTCTCAGATCTTCACACTTGACTTTTTACCTCAGCTGCTCTATGTCTATTTATAGACACAGCCTCCATATACTCCAAGCTTCTATTCTGAGCTTTTTACCAAAATATCTCTGTAGTTTCTTGGTACTTGTAGCTCTGTCACACAACTTTCTTCATTATTCAGCCTCCCTTAGATGTCAGCCTGTTTATGTGACTTTTCTGGTGTATATTCACTGCACCAGCTTCCATTTTTCTTCTTGGAGTTCCCAAGATAAGATATCAGTAGAATATATCTTATCTTTGTGGGCTTCTCTGGACATAATTAGTCCAGCTTCAATGAACTTCTTACTTCAAGTTGTTATAAGTTGTCTCTACAGTATTTCAACTTGTTGTTTTGCAGGTTTCATGCTTGCGGCTTTGCAGGTTTCATACTTGCAACTTGATGTGTGCGTATGTATAACTTATTTCCTTGAAGCTTCCTTGGTAGCCAATTTCTCCTTATTGGACAACCATCCTTATCTTTATTTTCACCGTCTTTAGTCATATGTCATCCCTTATGTCAGTGCAAATTTATTCTCTGATGGATAGTCTCTGGCTGTTTCAACATTAGTCTCTGATGAACAAACTCTTAGTCTCTGATAGACCAAAAACTTAGTCTCTGACAGTTCAAAAACTCAGTCTCTGATAGTTCAAAAATTTAGTCTCTGATAGACCAAAAACTTAGTCTCTGACAGTTCAAAAACTTAGTCTCTGACAGTTCAAAAACTTAGTCTCCGATAGTTCAAAAACTTAGTCTCTGACAGACAAAAAATTTAGTCTCCGATAGCCAAAATCTTAGTCTCCGACAGCCAAAAAACTTAGTCTCCGACAGCCAAAATCTTAGTCTCCGACAGCCAAAAGCTTAGTCTCCGATAGGTAAAAACTTAGTCCCCGATAGGCAAAAAGCTTAGTCCCCGATAGGCAAAAAGCTTAGTCTCCGATAGACAAAAACTTAGTCTCCGATAGGCTAATTTTGCTTAATCAACTTTGACATTTATTGAACTGTCCAAGTGCATTCATTGTAGTATCTAATGCTTTCCTACAGTTTCTTGATAGTAGATTCTCATAGTGCATTACTACAGGTAATTGTACATTTACAAAATTTAACAATTCTAAGTGTTATACATCATCATCAAATGCTATAATTCCTAATAAAAGTTAAAGGGGCTGTTGAATGCTTTCGCCTGGTATTCTGGCCAATGATGATGGGGAATGAGAGACTGAGGCATCGGTAATCAAACCCACACAGATTAATTGGTTTCTGCAAGTGACTACGTATGTCAAAGGATGGAATCAAACGACCAGACTGACCAGCTGGGATGAAATTTGATTGTTAAAGGAAGTCAGATAATGATCAGTCTGGTCAGGTGATGCATTATCTGATCAAGAGAGGGCGAATCAAGATTTATTTTTAAAGAGGGTTACCCCTTGATATTACTCGGGAACCCTAAATGATACATGTTTATTGATTTATCAGGAGGTGTTGGCATTGCTCCGCCCAACCTCAATGAATATTAAATCTTTTGAATTATCTGTTCTTCTTATGATTATATGCTTGCTGAGTGTAAATGCTCATGTGGAATGTTATGAAATGTTTTACAGGTTATGTCATGAAGACCGAGTCGCCTAATAAAGGAAAAGAAAAAATGGTATAGTGAGAGCATCTTGATTTCTCTCCTATGGATGGCTTTTAAAAGGAAGTGAAACGGAAGGCCATCATAGAAATGTTAGGTTGTAAGGCCAGATGGGCCATCTAAAGTTAATTTCCGCTACAGCTTGTTTAATTCCAAGCTCGGAAGTTTTGTAAGAAGAAGTGAACCTTAAGATGTTATTTTAATGTATTTGAGAATATATTCTCATATGATTATTAAATGTTTGGCTATGATGTATCTGTCGCTTTTGAGTTGTTGTTTTATGTTTCCTGGAGGAGCCCGAGGTTCCAGCTTGGGGACCTTGGGGCCGCCACAGACAAAATGTTACTCGTTTCCGCCTTTTCATTTTTAGCAAAATATTGCTCAATTTCTTTGAAGAACAATTTGGCATTAGTACTCTCAATAATAGATCCCTGAAATCCTTTTGGAATCGTTCACTTCATGATCGCTAGACTCATGCGATTAGAGCGCTCCCACTTCTCAATTTTATCCATTTTCGGATCATCCGTAGTAGGAGTGGGTTTCTCTGTTCTTGATGCAAGATCAAGATCCATACAGCCAAGAACGATTTTAACATTTTCTTTCCATGTAACATAATTTGTCCCATTCAGCATTGGGATCATATTCAATTGAGTAGATGTAGTATTAATAGTAGCAGAAACTATAAAAAAAACAAACAAAACAAAACAAGCAAGCTCACATTCAATATTCGAATTTAACGTGATAAAAAATTTAAATAATGACAAATCCCATCACAAGATACCTAGCACAACATTAAAATTTAGTCTTTGGACAGAAAAATCAACTCGTAATTGGTACTCTTGATGCAGTAATCAAATATTAACAATAAATTTCTATCAAATAATATGTATTTCTTTGGACCGACTTATTATTTACATGAAAATCTTAATAATTGTTACACACTTATTACCACAAGTATATTTTAATTTTGGCAAAATAATATCTTCCTTTGGGCCGATAATTATTCGCATAAAATTTAAACATACATTAAATATCTTAATATTTTAAATTAACCACTCTATACAAAAGAGGTTACTTTGGCAACATATTGTTTCAATTAATTAATTCAAAATATCAAACACTGAAATAATTAATAAATAAAACTTGCCAAAATTTAAATTTAAATCTCATATATATCACGTCCCAAAAAAAAAATATATATATATATATATGTAGTAATCAAATATATAAACAGAGATACTACAACTTAGTTTTATATATATACACGCAATATTATCAGAGTTGCCTATAAACGGAACACCATCAAGAAACAAAATCCTTGAATCGCTGCTAGACAAGATCTTGTTTATAAATTTATGAAGTTGACAACAACTGCTGCCAGAACATGGACCAAGTTGTTAGAAGGGGCAGACTGCATGATATCGTTTATACGCCTCTAGAGTTCATACCATGTTAACAATGTATGACCTAAGGCATGCTAGTCAGGTATGAAGTTACTTTAGCATCTACAAGCTTTAAAGCCTGAGCATGGGCAGTTGGCAACAACTGCTGCCGCCTATTGTTGGTTATGTTTGCACCCGTTTTTTTTTTTTAATAACCAGAGAACTCAACATGACAATAATTTTCATGGAATCACATAAAACTTGATTTCTCAATAAATCAATATGAAAAAGGCTCTTGATACCACTTGTTGAAAAAAATTATAATCACTAAATATAAATCGTAATCCTTCATATTCAATTATTGAGAATATAATTAATAATACACGGAAGCGTACCTGGATCCATTGATGTTGAAACTTGTGTTATCGTCTTCCTCAATCAAACACTCTTTAGAATATGAGTCATTTTTTCTCTGATGGGAAAAGAAGAACTGTATGCGTGTTTGATATGTTGGGGACTATAACCTATTATGTTCTTTATATACCATCTAATTAGGTCTCCCATTATAACCTAATTGGGCTCGATATTAGATATTCACTCATTAAACCCATACCTAATTAGAATCTAATTGAGTTTCTTTATTTGATCACTTATTTTAAACTCATTACACAAATAGCAAATATAATTGATATTAAAATATGTAGCTCAAATAAATTATTATTATTATTATTATTATTATTATTATTATTATTATTATTAT
>CM025781.1:28528807-28677547 GCA_014636745.2 Centella asiatica
TAATTTTCACGTGTATGATAAGAATAATTATATTTTTTAAAACGTAATTTTGTTCATGTAATATATGAAAATTATATGTATAAATATAATTGTATGTTTCAAAGCGTAATATAATATATGAAAATTTTTATTTCACTCTTCATTTTATATTTAAATAAATAAAGGAATATAATTTTGAATTTTTATTTTCATTCCTCCTGTATTTATTTATATCTCATTCACATTTACTTTCCACCCCTATTTCACAAAGTAAACGAGACATACTAAACTAAAGTCATAATCAAGCTTAGCCTTTTTTTCCCTTCAATTTAGGGGAGAAATATATGGAAGACTTAGTAATTTTATTTGAGATATCAAAAACAAATGAAAAGAACAACACCCTTACGACAAAAGCAAGTTCATATTCACAAGTAAAAAGGAATAATGAAATGATGTTCATACTAGCCTTTGAAAGTCAATTCAAACATGTGCATATACTTTGAAGAATTTCCAATCTTTTGTTCCAAGTTGGGATATATGTGTAGTTGTTGAATGATTGTAGACATATTTATCTACTTCGAGGTGGCTAGCAAGCGATTAGTACTAGATAAAATAATTCTCCAAAACTTTATTTTTATAACTTTTTAATATTCTACATTTTAATAGATAAAACATAAGAGAGAATAATAAGTAGAAAACGTGCTTAATGATGTAACATAAAGGTTTCCTAAAACAACTTGTAGTAATACAAAATTGACTTATCTTCCTATAAATGTGGCTAGCTTCATGTTAATGTCTTGTACAAACACTTTGAACACAAATAGCATTCGTTTAGCAAGCAATGGCTTCAAAAATGTCTTTTCTTTTAGTTATTTCTTCATCACTTCTACTTTTTGTTTCTAATTTATATGTGTCCGAGGCTCATAGCACTGTGCCATTAGTGAAGGGACTCTCATGGAACCATCACCATTCTACATGTCCTGATTTGGAAAGTATCGTTAGGAAACATCTCAAGAAAGTGTTCAAAGAGGATGTTGGCCAAGCTGCCGGCTTACTTCGCCTCCATTTTCACGATTGCTTTGTTCAGGTAAATATTTCGATCAATTTTTTCTACTATTATTTATACGCCTAAAACTTTATAACAAGTTTTCAATGTTTCAACGTACATAATCTATATATTTTTATATTAATTGACAAATGTCATTTTAGGGACAAAATTGATTATATTAAGTCAATTTGTTAACTCAGTCAATTTAATTTTTTTATTTAATTATTGTATTATGATCTGACGTGGTACGATGCATGTATGTATATATACATGCAGGGATGTGATGGATCAGTTTTGTTAGATGGATCAGCAAGTGGGCCCAGCGAACAAGAAGCACCACCAAATCTGAGTCTTAGGAAGAAGGCGTTTGAAATCATCGACGATCTTCGCGAACTCGTGCATAACAAATGTGGGAGGGTTGTTTCTTGTGCTGATATTACTGCCCTTGCTGCCCGTGACGCTGTTCATCTTGTAAGTTTTTTTTTTTATTTTACTTGATCTTATATGTAAAATTATTAATACATTTAAATATTTAACTTAGACTTTAAAATTGTAAAATACTAGATCTCGTGTTAGTTATTTAATTTTTTTAGGTAGGCATAAGGGTTGAAAAAAGAAAAAGAACAAAAAAAGGCAAAAATATTGTTGGTTACGTACAATGAATTAATTCTTTTAGGTAGACACAACTTAACATTTGCCCATATTAAAATTTTCTTTTCTACTGCAAATTCTTTGCTTTAGTTGCTCAACATGTCAGTTACGTACAATGAATTATTGGAAAAGAAAAAATATAAAAAAATTGAAGGATATTATTCTTTGTTGGGTTCTTTTCATGAAATATGGTTGTTTGTTATATTAATTGTAGTCAGGTGGACCAGACTATGAAGTCCCATTGGGGAGAAGAGATGGACTCAACTTTGCAACACAAAATGCAACACTTGCCAACCTTCCTGCTCCGACCAGCAACGCCAGTGTCATCCTCGCGTCCCTTGCGCAGAAAAACTTCGACACCACCGACGTCGTCGCCCTCTCCGGTGGCCACACCATCGGCCGCAGCCACTGCAGCTCCTTCTCCGGCCGCCTCTACCCCACCCAAGACCCCACCATGGACGAAAACTTCGCGAAAACCCTAAAACACACATGCCCACCAAATTCCAACAACACCACTCCTCAAGACATTAACACTCCAGATTTATTCGATAACAATTACTACGTCGATCTCGTGTTCCGACAAGGTTTGTTCACTTCGGATCAAGACTTGTTTACGGATGAAAGAACGAGAGAAATTGTAAAAAGTTTTGCACTTGACAAGGAGCTGTTTTTTGACAAGTTTGTGCATGCAATGACCAAAATGGGGCAGCTTAGTGTGTTGGCGGGCAGGCATGGGGAGATTCGGGCAAACTGTTCGGTCAGGAATTCGGATAATCCTTCGTACGTGAAGTCTTATGTTGTTGATTCTGACGAAGAGTCTAAGGCAGAATTGAGATGATGAAGATTGGAGATTGTGAGTTGTATGTAGTCACTTGTTTGTTTAAGTTAATTTGTAAGATATTTTCTCATACCGGATTATTGATGAATAAATATTGCGATGTTTTTGTTGTAACTATTATTTTGTATGTGAAATTCTTCTGATAATTTTATTAAGTAAATTCAACCTCGATGTTTTTACTTGAATTACTGCATACTAATAACAAAATTATGTTAATAGTTGGAGCAAAAGGAATAAAATAAATGCCTTTCGTATTGATTGTTATTAGAACGCTCTTATGTAACAATGGGTTCGATTTTATTATCCCAAAACCTTGTCTCATTGATTTTATAATTGATAAATGATTTTATTATATAATTAAACTCAGTGCGGTAACCAACTTGACTCGAGCCGAATTCGAGCCAAGTTTAACAATTTTATAAATGAGCCGAGCTGAATCAAGTCTGAAATTTATAAGGAACGAAAAATCATGTTCAAGATCGACTTGTTTAACTATTTTAAGGAATCAATCCGAACCGAACAATGTAAATTAGTCGAGTTTACTCGAGTTTTCAAATTCGATTCGAATCAGACCAAGCCTAAAATATTTAAGAACAAAAAATCGTATTCAAAATTAAATCGTTTATTTTTATAAACTGAGCGAAACGAATTGAACACAAATTTGTTTGTGAACAGATCGATCATATATAAACTTGATTTCTAGAAAGGTTTATCATCAATACACTTGTGGAAGTTGATTTATATATATATCCAAGATGTAAAAGATATATATGGCTTATCACCCATAGGCCTTAGCGTGCTAGCAGGTGATACTGATTGTGAAATTAATAATATATAATTAGTTCGTGGTTGTTTGGAAGGATATTCTTAACAAGTTTGTTTCATAGTATAGTATAAATGCTACAGATTTTGGAGTACGATTATTATTATTATTATATGAATTAAATCTAAATCGTTGACAAATGTGATTGACACTTGTTTGAATCAATATCGTATAAAACGAATAATTAAACCAGTACGACTTGGTTTTCGTTTGGCTTGACCTTGGATAAGTCGTATCTACCACACATACGAAAAACTGGAAATAGTTTAAAATAATAAAAGAAATAAGGATTATGTCCGTTAATGTCACTAATTATCGGTTTACTGTTCTAAAAAGTGAAAATGCCAAAATTTCAAACTTGTAAAATAATTAGTAGGTGTGTGCGTAAGTACATAAATAGTGATCTCCGATCTAACCAAAAAGAAAGTAAGTAGGCTATAGTTATACAAACCAGTTGCATGGATACGAGTCCTTCGTTAAATTGATAATTCTCTCTTTAAATGAAAATGTTCAAATTTTAAATCTGATTAAGCTAGTCATCGATTATCTCTTCTTCAAGAATGATTGTTTGTTAACAAATTTATATTTGACTCATTTAAAATACGTTTGATGTGGTTTGAGAAAATAATAATTCGATTTGAAACAAAAATTTTCATTTGTTGAGGTTTTTATATTCGGTTCAACTCGAATTGAATTCAAAAAATTCTAGAATATTTTAGGATCAGCTCAGTTAAAATTAACTCGTTTTGTATGTTTTAGTTAATTTATAATTCATTTTATGAAATAAATTACATATTTAAGTACAATTATTTTTTGGAACACAAGAGATAAATAAAAATAATTTTTTTGGGAATCCATGTGAGGCAAGAACTTTTCTTCTAGTGTGCGTATTATATTCCAAAGGCATGCATAATATGTATGCAAGCTTTGTTCTTGCTTAGCGAAGTTTTTAACTAATCCACCAGACCTGTTGGGCTGCTATTGAATTTTTTGTGGAGTTATATGTTTAATTTTTTGAAAAAAGTTAAATGAAAAGAATATTATTAGTCGAAGTTTTATATTTTATCCGCATAATAAATTAATATTTTATATTTTTCGGGATCTCGATATTACAATACCCAACAACCATTATTCGAAAAAGTACACTACATAATAAAATAGCCAAAACAAGATAACAAGCAATTATAATATTTTATTTGTCTAGTTTTAATTGTTGTATTTAATATTTTAATTTGTTCATATATAATTTGTATATCATTATCGCATTTGATATTTATTTTTTCAGATATTGTTATTATTATTATGCACAAGATTCAAGCAAAATAAAAATGTGTTTTTTCATAAAATTAAACTCATATTTAATATATTTCTTTAATTTTCAATCACGATATCTTTTATTATATTGAAAGGATGACAATTTTATGTTTTTTCATTAATATTAATTGCACAATAATAATATTAATACCATTTCTTATTGAAGATTTCTAGTAAGCCAATTAAAAATGAACGGAAGATATAAAAAAAAGCATGTATAATGAATATAAAATTTTAAAATTCAATTTAGATAAACAATAATGTTATTATCCGACATCATCCCATAAATAAATCTTGAAACTTTACACATAACAAACCTCCCACTTCATTTTTTTCTTCTTCTCATAATATATAAGAAAATATAGTAACTTCCATGAGGTTTCCAATTTAAAAAGACCTTAAAATTTGAAATTTCATTTAGCATTGACTAAGTCTTTGGTCAATGAATAATTGTACCTATAAAATATGCCTCAAGTGTTTCAACTTGTACAAACAACATCAACACACATCAATTCAACAATGTCGTCTTTTCTTTCTTCAATCTCTCTTATTTTGGTACTTTTTTCAGTTTTAATTTCTTCACATGTATTTGCTTCTGAAACATATCAGAGCAGTGTACCTTTGGTGAAGGGACTTTCATACAATTTTCACCATTCAAGCTGTCCAAAAGTAGAAAGTTTCATAAGGAAACATCTCAAGAAAATTTTCGAGGAAGATAATCAAGCTGCTGGCTTGCTTCGCCTTCATTTCCATGACTGCTTTGTTCAGGTTTTTAATTCAACCTTTTATTCCCAATTATGTTTATTTTATTTAGCCTTGTTTTATCATCGTCATGTAACCGGTTCAACCGGTTTAAGTGCGAACCAGCCATAGGTCTAATAGATTGAACCAATTGAACCATGAATTAGTAGTTTAACCGATTCGATATTCGGTCTAGTTATGATAACATTGGTCTTAGTTAACTTTATGTACCTATATTTAGATATAATTTAGTGTATACTAGAAATGTGTCTAATCTAATAAAGATTATGGAATAAAAATATGAAATTAATTAAGACATTTATTTGGAGACAATGTTTTTGAAAAATTGAATCAAACCCGCTGGTTGGATCGGTAAAACCAAAACCGGATGAATGAATTAATTGATTACAGTAAAAAAAAAAACAGTTTGAATCATTTAAACACCGGTTCAACCACTGATTCAACCAATAAAATTAGTAAATTGATCTAATGAACTGATTTACGTATTTTTTTAATTCATTTTTTATTTAGTTTTCTAGTAAGTTTTGATAAAATTATATCAAATCATTACAAATGTTTGATATAATTATTTTTTATTCTATTAAAGAAGATTTTATATCAAAAAAATTATTATTATTATTGATATATGTGATATATGTGTTATATAACGGTTCATTATATTCACCGGTTCAATGATTCATCTATCGAATGACTTTCAGTCCGATAAACGATCTAACTTCAAAAACATTATTTATAGATGAATATAATATACTGTTCAAATAGGAAGTGTCTTTTATTTTCTTAAGTCGGAAGATAAGGTACACGGGTCTCCTTTCGATTTAGATTATAAAGATTTCAGATTTAAATAGTACAAATTATTATATTTTAAATTTAAAATATATTATTAAAATTTAAAACTTTTAAAATTTAAATTAAAATAAAGAAAGTCATAATTGAGGTGTTCTCTCGTCGTGCCACAATTCTTAATTGTATTGTGGGCAATTCGCCATGACAATCATCTTTAATTTGATTTGTTCATAATGAACAAATCATATCTGGTCTTGTTTTTGCTTTTTCAGTCTTCTAGATATAATATTTAAATTTTAATTTGAGACTATAGGTTATATTTAATGTCGTACTGTTTTAGTAATCTTAAAGTTCATCTATATTAAGTTTTTCCAAGTTGTCTTATATTAATAAATATTTCATTAGTTCTAAAGTTAGATTTACATTTCTTCTATTAAATGTAATAATATTGTAAATCCTATAATTTCATTTGTCATATGAATTTGTAAAAATCTCAAAACATAAAAGTTTGTTCTTAAGATTTTTCATTGTATATTCATAATATTTTACTTCTAAATTGTTAAAAATAGAAAAAAATTATTTCAATTTTGATTTATACAATTTTGCAAACCTATTTTATATGAACAAAAATACATCTAGCTAATTTTAAAACAGAGAAAATATTTATATTTCATAAAACTTATTTCACACTCTTAATAGTTCTTTTATCCACCGCAAAAAACTAGTGAAGAATGAAGATACAATCGAAGAGAGATTCATTACAATAATAAATTTATGCACAAGTTGTATAATTAAGCTCTCCACAGTCCACACACATAAGATTATTGTCGACAAAAACTCGTGAAAATACTATGGAACCAGACTGTCACATTCGACCAACAAGCTAAAGTCCCAAAACTGGCAATTTCTTTATATAGATAAGTTGAGAAATTTTTGAACCAATGAAATGGTATTTGGCAGATATTATGGCCAAGCTACTAGTAGTTTAATTTAGTTGAAGTTGACCATCCCTTAAATCAATATATAGGTCGTTATTAATGGTTGTTTCCACATACACCTTCTTTCTAATATATTAAATTAATTTTGTTTTGACCTAATAGTTGGTCTAACTAATTATCGAATACTTTTTTAAAAAATGAAAAGGTCAGAATTTCGAATTTTGATTGGTGTGTAAATATGTACGTATCTTTCTAGGCAGTGACATTCTATATAACAAAAAAATTAATATTATTTTATAATTAGATCGATAATCCTCAAAAATAAAATTTGTATATAGTACTTAAGTCTTAGCGAATACCATAAAAAGTTGGTAAACATTCATAAATAGTATTTCACGTACATCATATGTTTTGTATGGTGTTCTATCTTATATTTTATTTTTCTACAATTGACGCGTGAATTTTTTTATTTTTATTATTTAAAGATTTAAAATTCTAAGATAATATGGGAACCTTAAAGGAAAATGAGAGATAAGATGAGTTACAAAATGAGATCTCATAGGAGATTTCAAATTCAATCCTTATAGTATGATGAATCTATTATTTTACAATTAATGTTAATGCAAAATTATTTTTATCATTTTCTATATTATATCGTATAGCAGCTAAAAATTAAAAATGTACGTTAAGTATGACAGTAATTTACAAAAATACACATCTTGATTCTCCCATAATATGACGTGCAACAATTATATTATTACAAGAAAAAATATCATATACCACAAATAAAATTGGATGGAGAGATATTAAATGCAATTTTCTCGTTTTTTGATTTTCATACAAATTTCAGAAAAGTCCAGTCGAGTTAAAATCAATTGATTTTGACTTTAAAAATCTTTTTCTTGTAGTTTTTCTTTGTTAGTTTAGATGCACCTTTCAATTATGGTGCACATTTTTCAAATAGAAAATTTCATTCCTAGTACTTTTTTCCTCCTATAATAATGCTCTTGTACTGCGTTGCGTGGTGTAGACGATATTATCTTAAAATTTTCCATGTTTGTCTCCTAAAAAGTCTCCATATTTCTACCGATTTGGTTTGGTACATGTTCACAAAGAAGTTGGGGTACACCCTTTGAAGTTTGAATAATCAAAAGATCTGAAAAGGGGTATCAGAGCAAAATGATTCTAAATTATAATTTTAATTATATTTAAATTAAGGACATTTTAAACATTTTATTTATTGGAAAATGAAATTTTGTTCAGTACTTCTTGTAGGCTAATTCAGCCTAATCATATCTTTACTGTTCATTTACTGCCAAGTTAATTTATACTTTGAAAATTTTAAAATAATCATTTTCTGAAAATTTTGGCCGAAAAATTAAAAGAATGTACAAGGCGAACATCTGCATAACAAAAATAAACATATGTAGTGTGTACAATTTCACCTTAAAATAAATATAGGCCAGAATAATAGATCGAAAATGTTACGATGAAAGTCATCACATAATTACTCACTCTAAAGCCATCACGTAATTACTCACTCTCTTCATATTTATATATCTTTTAATAGAGTAAATGACATTCTTAGTTTTTTTTTTTTTTTGTTACATGGAACGTCACAAGTTACAAATTCACACACATACTCATACACTTATCAATAACATTCTAGAGTTTTTTTTATTAGCTCACAAAATTCGAAATTCAGATATATGTACTTTTAAATGAGGTAATCGATAATCAGAGAAGCCAGCAACAAGGGTAAATGATGTTCTCAGTTACATGGCATTTGTAAATCTCAAGAAAGTATTAATGACTTTATTTTCAAAATTATCCTCCTATTATTTATTTTCTCTTCTAACTTGGAATATGATTGGTTTAAAATAGGGATGTGATGGTTCAGTTTTGCTAGATGGGTCGGCGAGTGGGCCGAGTGAACAAAATGCACCTCCAAATCGGAGCCTAAGGGCTAAGGCGTTTCAGATCATCAACGATCTTCGAGAGCTGGTCCATAACAAGTGCGGTAGGGTTGTTTCATGTGCTGATATCACTGCTCTTGCCGCTCGTGATGCTGTTTTTCTGGTAATTTTTTATTATCATGTATTCACTGCTCTTGGTTTAGGTGTTAGATGGTTTTCTACGGCCTCGCCCCTTATTCTGCCTAACTTCAATTAATACTGATTAGTTTCAATTAAACTCTAAGTCTAGACGTGAGTTTTTTTCAACTTTGAGAGATGAATTTGATTTGCAACAATATGACTGTGTATGTTTGTTTCTTGTAGTCTGGTGGCCCTGACTACAATGTACCTCTAGGAAGAAGAGATGGACTCAATTTCGCAACACAAAATGCAACCTCCGATAACCTTCCCCCACCAACATTCAACACAAGCAGCCTTCTCACCTCCCTCGCCACCAAAAACCTCGACGCCACCGACCTCGTGGCCCTCTCCGGCGGCCACACCATCGGCCTCAGCCACTGCACTTCCTTCACCGAGCGGCTCTACCCCACCCAAGATCCAACCATGGATCAAACCCTCTCCAAAGACCTCAAGACCATTTGCCCTACTTCAAACTCCACAAACACAACTGTCATGGACATTCGAACACCAAACACTTTCGACAACAAATACTACGTTGATCTCATGAATCGACAAGGTTTGTTCACCTCGGATCAAGATTTGTATACGGATACTAGGACTAAGGACATTGTCAAAAGTTTTGCACTTGATCAGCAACTATTTTTTGAGAAGTTTGTGCATGCCATGACTAAAATGGGGCAGCTTAGTGTGTTGGCGGGCAAACATGGGGAGATTCGGGCAAATTGTTCGGTGAGGAATTCTGATAATGTCTCGTTCTTGACATCAAAGGTAGAGGATGATGTTGAGGAGTCGAGATCAGAATTGAGGTGAAGAATTTTGGGAGAAGATGGCCGGCCATGCACATCGGTGATGTTTAGGTGTTTGATGTAATTCTACATATATGTTTCGGAATATTTATGTACTTTATTTTAAGGTTTGAATGATATGTGATACTTGTTACAAATAATTAGTTCATGACAATGGATAATAGTATTATTTCTGTTTCATAAAAGAAATAAGTTCTATTTTATTTTGTTTATATAAGATTGTAAGATTCAAAAATTTAAATTGTGGCATAATTTTAACATGATTTTTGTATAATGAAGATCATAAATTAGATTTTCTATTCATTTTGTAATGCTAATCATTTTATAATAAAAATCAATCAAATTCATACCAAATTTGAATCATAGAATTTTGCAAAAATATTAGATACAACTTTGAAATGTAACTCTTTTTTGGAATGGAAGAAATAATTAAATACCTAGATTAAAATATTTAAAAACTAAAAAAATAATTAAAACAAGTAGTAATTGAGTTTACATAAAAAAAACATGTAATTTAATAATAATTGAGTTTCAATCAATTGTTAAATAGAAATCAATTATAAATGAATTAAACTTTGGATTTGATTCTATTATTCCTAATATTTGATTATGAATTAAAATTTTCAAATTTGTGTTGCTTAAGAATTTGTTATTTCAATAATACTTCATCCGTTCCAAAATTAGAAATACATTTCGAATTTTTGGTTAAATGATGACATGTTGATTTCAAAATTTATGTAATCTATAAAAGTTTTAGATGCAAGTTATATTGTGATAAAAAGTTTTTGTTATAAACTTTAAAAATATAATAGTTGTATCAATTATAATTAACTTAATTAATAATAATTTAAAATTTAATTTGCCGTTATTTGACTTAAAAAATTAAAACGTATCTCTAATTTTGAAACGGAAGATAGTATGTTTGTATTATGCTCGGTTGCTTTAAGAAAATTATGTATCCATTCGACTAATATATTAATAACGAAATAACACTTTATTCATATTGCTTATGGTGATCGATGATGATTATAATTTTAATACAATTTAATAATTTTTAAAGAAAATATTTAATTTTCTTGTTTATTATGCCAAAATAAGTTTTGAAATTTATTTTTATCACTTAAACTAATAAAAAAAATTAATAGATGCTTTTATATTAATGCTTATGAGATATATAAACATTATTTATAAGAAAGAAGTTGTAGCTTCAATACTATTTTATGGAGTAAAATAGTATAGTGCCATAATGGCTAATCCATCCCTCACTCGAGTAGAAGTTAAATATTTTCATTGCTTACAAATATGAAAGTCCAAACTCTTTTCAAGAGAAACCTTTTCTAATAAAAGATAAAATCATAAAGATTTTTGATAATCAGAATATTTAAAATAATAGACAATACTTTACCTAATAGAGGCTTTAAAAAAATACAATTGCTTGCGTATCAAACAATACAAGAAATAAAACAGCAAAAACACCAATCAAAACTTGCTAGTCCATTTCATATCAACACTATCTCTCCATATCCACACCATTGCAGGAGCTCAAAACAAATGCAAAACTAATATCTTCATTAATTTTACAAAATTTCATATCCGAACAGCTGATTATGTGAACCTCCACAAAAACTCATATCGATCTACACATATAATTCTGCTGAAATCAACCATCAATACCAACAACTATAAATATCCACGTAACTTTCACTTTATAACAGCACTCCCCCACATTACTCGTGATGGCGTTTTTGTTTTGCCGATAACCCACCCGATCTATATGGTTATCCACAACACTTTTCTTATCAATTTAATTTTACACCAATAAAAATATTCGATTTTAACCTAGTCTGATACTTTCACTTTTAAATTCTCCATCACAATCTCAAATTTGTACAAACGCACCCACAAAAAAAAAAAAAAAAAAAAAGCAAAAACAAAAATATTTGACACCACAAACAATTATCACAACAAAACTGTAACATTTAATCTTCACCTCGACTGTTATGAATCTCGAGATCGTATTGATGGTGGAGAATCAGTGTTGTGAGTTTTGTTGCAATAAGTGTTGTGGTGTAAAACAAAACTCAAAATTAAATACTGCAGCAAAATTAATTATGAATAGGAGTTTTCTTCCTTGCGGGAGTATAGTCGATTACTTCAATTGAATCTGATCCTCCATGAAACAATTCTTCTCTTCTACCATAGTAGTTGCTTTCATCTGAATGATGGCCGTTAATTTCATGAATATCTCTTCGAATCGTTCGAGCTGCACAACAAATCAACACTTCATAAGCAAACAGATAAATATGAATCTGCGAGAATCTAAAATCTTTAAAATATAAATTGAAGCAAACGGAGTTGAAAACTAGTAATTTTCCTCGATTTGAAAGAAAAGAAAAAAGTGATGTATTCGAATAGTATGTAAAGTTTTTTCTTCTTACAAATTGTAATATAAACTTTGTGGTTTGGAGACGAGGTGAATTCACCTTGTAATAAAAGTGGGAAATGTGAAATGATGCATAGGAAGAAAATAATGACCAAAAGGACAACTTTGCATGGCACAGCTAACTTCATAATGTCTTTATTGTTGGACAAACCAAGCCAGAGCCAGATAGGTATATGATTGCTTATCACCGTAAGATAATTATTTTCCTCCTTTCTTTCTTTCTATATATATATATATATCATGCATGTGCATTAACAAAGATTCTTATAAATATTTACTTATACATGTGAGTATGCGACATTATAATACCTTACATAGTTAACGCTTTCAATTCGTTGGTGGTGCCGCAAGGATACAATAGTCATTCATGTCATTAATTGGAGAAACATTAACTCACATGTGGTTAATGAACAAATCTAATTACACACTTAAATTCACACTCATTCTCATGAACGATTATAAATTTTGTTATTATAAATTAGGGTCTTAGATTTGTTCTGATAAAATGACATAATTTACAAACGTTATCCACAAGGATTGATGAGAATAAATGTAAATTTGGTTGTATACGTAGATATATATGTCCATCAGTAATTAATATTGAACACTATTTTATATTTTAAGCACTTAACCAATATTAATTTGTTTGGAAGTTGGATCTGCTGTTATAAAAGGAGAAAAATATTAAGTATAATATAAATAAGATGATGACACCTCAAATTTTTTACTTGAAATAAAGGTACTGGAATGATGATTAATTTTAATCACTTATCGTGAGTTAGTATAATTATTAGTGCACATAGCATTGCAATTTGTGGAGTTAAATATATACACGTGTGTAGTAGAAGACAAACCTCTGTAGATTTTTTTTTTTTTTTTTTAAAAAAAAGAAATCTTATTGTATATTTTGTTAACAACTCGGTCCGCGCGCCCGGGAGCAATTTGCTAAGATATGAAAAATTGTTGTTTGACTAGCATCATATCTTTAGAATTAACCAACTACAAATAATTGTTTTTCAAATAATGAATGTTGGTAAAAGATTCGGAAGATTACACCTGCTGGTCTTGGGGCAATCACCCATAATTTTGGTATGCTTCATGTTTGTGGTTGATTCATGCAAATTCCCCAAGGAAATAAAGGTTAAAAAAAATATATTGAGTCTTAGTAAATTGTACCAAAAATTGTTGTATTTGAATAAATAATAATTTCAATGGCTCTTAGCAAAGTTAATTTTGTTGGTGGGTAATTTACAAATTATATAATTATGAACCCTTCTAATAATTTTTGAAGGTGTTCATATATCTTTCTATAGCAAGTTGTTTTTGTTTGAAGACAGTTGTTTGCTTCTAAGGTACTGTAATTTAGTTACTTTTTGTGGAGCTTTTGTTTTGGTCCAAGTAGTTCTTTGTCGTACAATTTGTGTTGAGTTCTATGCCTCGACTATGAACTTTTATTGTTTTCGTAAGTAGTCCGGTGATGCACTGTTTGTTAGTTATTTCAACATTGTTTTGCGTAGGCCCTTTAATTTGCAATTTTTCTTAATGATTTTTCATGGTGGTTCACAAATCACGGGAAATCTCTAGAGTTCAAGTTAAGGGATTGGTCTAATTCAAAACTGACTCCCCAATTCTTGAAAGTCTACAATGTAAAGGTAAAAGATTGATCGAATCGACCAATACGTAATAATAAAAATACTTATATGAGACCTTAAAATAGGACTGAACTAGACTTACGACCAGATCAAGACTAGATTGAGACCGGGATTGGATCTGTTAAAATTTTCATATATTACACTCATAATTTTTGATTTTTTTTAAATTTATTATTATTTTCTTAATAATTCAAATGTATGTTAAATTTTCATACAAAATTAAAAATCTTATATTAATAAAATAATTAAACATTTATTTTAAACTGTCAGTTTTTTATTTAAAATGTGCACATTTTTAATAGAGAACTAGTTTGTAATAGCTATGATTGCAGCAAAAAAATAGAAAAATTAGATTTTAATATTTACTTTCAAAAATAATTTAAATTTATATATATTTTTTTTTTAAAGTACTGTTATTAGAATTGGGACCGGCGTAGAACCGATTCAGTCCAACATCGACCTAGACTAAAGTTCTTGATAGAACTCCTTTAATTGAAGTAAGATTGGTATAACCCGACTTGATTAATTCAAAATCAGACAAAAACGCTAATTTTTTCAAAATACTATGTAAGTATTTATTCAGCCCTACTTGTGATCAATCTGCACGAAATGTGTAAAGGGGGTGTGTAACTGAGAGATACGTACGAGCACTTGAGTTTTTGGTTAATTTCCCTTTCATTCTCCGGCATGATCAGGTGAGGTGTTTGGATTGGACATGTTTTCCTTGTCACTCGTTCTCATTATCTCATGTACATTTTTGTGTTTGACAGTTGTCACTTATGTCTCTTCAAGTATTTTATTGACTTGACTTGTGATTTATCTTCCACTTCAATTGTCAAATTAATCACATTTTTTAAACGATAATTTTTAAAGATAAAATTTATGAATAAATTTTGTTACACTTCTACATTTTCTCCTACATCTCTAACGGAAGACAAATGTTATGTTTTAATGTTAATTGAATGCCATAAAAGAGATGTGGCAACTGAAAGAAGAATGAAACCAAATATGGAGATTACTGATCGAGGTTAGTCCATTTCCTATACAATACTATTTATACATTATCTATTCATACGAATAGTAATTAGTAAATTTTGATGAATTTCAAATTTTAACAATCCAACCAGCTTTTAAAATAAATTTAGAATTTTACTGCGAAAGCTCACAATTTTAAAGAAAACACAAACAAAATGAGAACAAATTTTAGTTTCTATGAGAAAGCTTAGTATAAAGAAAAAGAGTGTGATATATGATCTCTTATATAGTTGGATTGGCTTGATTCCTTAATTACTATGAGTCCGTCTATTCTAGATTAAATTTTGAGATTTTAAACTATGACTGTAATTTATATTATAAGAATCTAAAATTTAAATTGAAACAAATAGAACTGATATGCTAATTAAACCTTGAACATGCACGTCAATTGTCCTATGTACCTGATAGTCTTAAACCAAAAGGTTTCAAATTTAGTTTTACCCAAATTAGATTTTAAAGAAGGGAAAGAAAAATAAAACTCATAAATAATGTGTAGAGAATAACTAACACGCCATTGAAAACTTCACCTGATCATAAAAAAGTTTAGGACCACAAGAAAACACCATAATAGTTTAAATACAAAGGTAGATACTGTAGCTAACATTTATACATATGCACTAATTTGTTTTCTACTCACTGTTTTCTATGTCGTTTTGTAATTGATAATAACAACTAAAGTTAAGAGCTTAAAGTTGGAACAGAACAAGACCAAGAATTACCCATGTGGCTGTGGACTTGGGCCTGATCAGACAAGATTAATTAAGACCAAACCCAAGAGATAAGAAAATAGATTAGAGAGTGATATATTGGATATGTTTGTGGTGATTAACTAAAGTATAAACCAATCCAATTTTTGTGAGGTGGGCAAGTAGGCAAGTGATAATATAGAAATGTCATAAGAGTGGTTGCTGTTAACTCTCAAAAAGAGGAAGAAAAAAAAAGGCATGATGCTATGAACTCGCATAATTGGACCCATTTTTGTCCCCTAGAAAGGCATTGTCCAAGACAAGCCCAAAGCTAACATCCAAATTCTTCATCTCATCTTTAAGAATAGGATATGTTTTATATCAAGTTGATTTGATTGTTTCGGTTTGTACTCTATCGTCTGTTTGATTCTTTTAAAAGTTTACATGTAGCCGCCTCATATAAAACTTTTATTAAAGAAACTAATTTTTAATAGGACACGTGACAATCTTAACAAAAATAAGATAAACAATGAAATAAAATATGAAACATTTATCGGATTTCGTTTTACATTAGTATTATTCTATCAAAGTTTTGCCAGTGAAGTTCCAAAGTACTTTGGTTTGGAAAGATCAAGCAATTATTGGTTCTCAAATCCACTTGTTGGCACATTACCATTTATCAAGAAGTTGGTAGTATTAGGAGAAAAATAATGATAAAATTTTATTTATAATAAATTGGTTTTTAACTTGATGCTTATAAAGATTGTTCTCTCTTGGTTTGATGTATATAATGTTGGTCTAACTAACCTACTATGAGGATCTCGTCCCCAATAACCCAACCAGTTCCCCAAGATTAAAGGGCTTATTTATTTTATGCATAGAAGCTCCCTAAGCTTGCGTTTCCCTTCACTAGGGTCTCGTGATTTTGTTTAAATTTTATCAAGCAAATTAAATAGTTTGCTACCAACACACTATGGTTAAATCATATTTTCCATTTTTCGGTGTTAGCTGTGATTAATACGGTAAAAATTTCAATGCGAATCTAGTGGAATAAGTTATCTTAGTTTATCCATTCAATTACTAAGGACTTATCTATGTACATACTTAAATTCACACACATTTTTATGAAAGAGCGTAGATTATATTGTTTTGTCTGAATTCACACATTTTTACGAAGGCGTGTAGATTATATTATTTTTTCTGAACAAATCTAAAACCCAAATTTGGAAAGAAACAACTTTTAGTGAACCGCATTTAGAGAATAACAAATTGTATCATATTTTCGTGATAATGTGTATGAATTTCGCTATGTAAGTGAATTTATTCATGACTAATACTGAGATTTATTCAGAGTAGGCAAATTTTGTCGATATATATAAAAAAACAATTATATATAAAAAATCAAATTTAAAAAAAAACAATTATATCTCACAAAAATTTAGAAAGTATAAAATCTATGCACAAAAAATAAATACAATTATATAAATTTTTTAATATTACCCAAATGAGAAAACAAAAAAATATAATGATATGTATTATGCACGGACATAAAAAGTAATTCATTTAAATTATTAATTATTTGACTCAAAAAATGAGCAACATGTGAGATAAGTTGCGGAGAAAACTGATATCCCCCATTGTCAATTCAAATATTTCGAGTAGAATGCATCAGTACATAGATTTGGATGCATCAATACATAGATTTGATAAGAGATTTGTACTCCTCTAGTTATCGAAAAAACTTTGATAGTTCATACTACAAGAAGATTTTGAAATATCAATGGTGGCCCGTGCCAAATATCATGTTGTTTGGTGGCAAGACAATGTTGCTTTTCTATTGAAGATACTTAATTATTGTCCTTACTTGCCTAAATATTTATATTCTTTTTCCTATTTTCTTCTCTCATAAATTATTATCTCTAAGTCGCCACTTATCTGTTTAGAATTTTAGAATCCTACTTCTTAATTTAGAAACAAATAAAAGAGATGAATATTCATCCTTGTCAAGTGTCAACTTGTCCAAAATTTCATCTTAGAAAGTATTTTCGGTATAAATTGTATTCCATATGTTTAGTGAAAAGATCTATATTTGAAAATAAAACAAAAAAAAATCTGCCAAAAAAAAAAACATAAATTTAATAATTTTGTGTTCATGCTATGATTTCTTTTAATTTTTCTTCGCACCTACGGATCATCATATTGGTCACATGGAAAGCGACCAATTATTCCAAAACATCGATTTGAAATCTTCTATCTCATTTCGTATCTAATCTTATGTCTCGTTTTTCTTTAGGGTTTTAAATTTTTCAATAGAAAAATTTTTTTAAAAAATCCTCATTTATAAAAAGTGACGACACATAATATGAAACACTAAATGGGATAGGGAATTTACGCTCCAAAACATGCTTTAGGATCCAAAAAATAAGGTGTAAATATATAGAAGCAATTTTAGGAGTAGATTGTAAAAGAGCAAAAACTTCATTTTCCGCCGCGGCTCTCTCGCTCATGAAATCTGCTTCATAATTCACTTTGTGCTCATCTTTCTTAAGCTGGACTTGGAATAAAATTTGACACATAAATCTGCATTTGCGACAAGGTTTGCACAAGGAGCATCATTTGTAAAAATTTCCCGACAATTTGAATATAAAATCATATTTACATTATTATTTTGTCGAGTTAAATTTAAGCGATCATATATCTCATAACTCGCAAATTAAGGAAATTCTCCCTTTAATTTTCTCATGGTGCTTTTGCAAAAGATTTATGAGGATTGAGAAGAATGGCAGCAGCACCACCACTACTTATGGGCTCAAAAAGCTTTCTATTTTTGTCATACCATATGTTCCACATACTTTGGCAAAAAAAAACAAAAAGGCTTTGGATCATATTCAAAACTTTACGTCAATATTTTCTACCAACAGGAAGCCCATCATGAAAAACTTTCTAGAAAAACGTTTGTGACTTCAATAAAAAAGATTACTAACATATTATTTGTAAATGTAAATCACAATTAAATATATAACTTTGATATTCGAAGAAAATACAAGTGTCTCTTTTTCCATAATTTGGAAAGAATTAATGTTTGTAAAATGGACAATTCTCTTTTTTCATAAAAAGTACATGATCTAGCTATAATTTCTAAGCGATATCGCCTATATCTTATAGACGAATATTATGCAGACGGCGCATATACATTATAAACGAATATTATGCAGACGGTTAAGCGATTATATTCTGAGAAACAAAAAATACACTAAAAAAATTGTACATTCATAAATCATATAGATATATTGGGGGGGTGGGGGGGAGGGTGGGGTGCGGGTTTGAAGAGGAGAGGGGAGGGAGATAAAATCCATCAGCTATAGTGGCACTTTGAAACAAGTCATAATTATTGTTTGTGAGGGAATGTTTTCACTCCAGCATAATTTAGAGTAGAAAGAACTGGTGTCTTCCCTCTTGTATTGGTAACTTTCTAATTATATTCTGGTATCAAATACCAAAGTAAACAATTATTTGCTTCACTTGACCATTTCTTACGCAATATATACTTGATTCTTCAACTGGTTCAACTTGTATATATATAGGAATACACTCCAATTAAACATCATAACTTTATAGTTATCAAACAGGAGTATTCAAGGTATACTTACCCACAAATTAAGCATCGTTTTTTCCTTTTCTTTTTATAGTCATCCTAGTATAACAAGTAAGTAGAATTAGAGTACGATTGGAGTTGTTTAGAAAAATTGCTAACCGATTATGATTGATTCTGTATATAAATAATTTTAAAAAATCAATATACTTTAGGTCATCTATCTATCTATTTTTATATATTAATTAACAAATTTCGTTAAGTCAGTTGATTAATTCGGTCAATTTATGTTTTTTTTATATTGTCGTTAATAATAAATATCATATAGTCTCGATTTTAAATGATTCCTACTTCGACTTAAAATTAAAACATGAAAATAATAAATAGACCAAAAGATGTTACTAAAAAAATATACTTAGAAACAAAAAATACATGTAAAACAAAAAAAAATGTTGTACATGTATAAGACAAAGAAAGATACATTTACATATACTAAAACAATTATAGGTAAAAAAATATTTACGCAATATATTTTATCTTACATAAATTATAGGGAAAACTTATTCAATAATCTCCGAACTATACCAATTTTGAATATTTGGTCCTCAAATTTTCTTTCACAATTTATGATACAAAACTTTTTAAAACATGCGCAGTTAGTAAATTTCGTCAATATCTCGTTAATATAACTCGAGAACAGTCAAAAAAAAAGTTTACATATGACATAAATCGACTATTTTATTCTTTGAAAATTACATGTATGATTCACATGAATGTATTTTCTATTAGATTTAATGAGTAATTGATGAAATTTTCTGATTACACATGTTTTAAAAAGTTTGTGTAATAAACAAGTTACGAAAAAAGTTTGGGAACCAAATGTGCAAAACTGATATAATTTAAAGATTGTCGAAAAGGTTTTCCCTAAATTATATATATACATATATATATATATATATATATATATATATATATATATATATATATACATATAAAAGTATTTATAAAAAATACAAATGTATGGATTTCCTAAAATTTATTGGACCAAAATTTGAGTTTTTCTAAAAGTAGAGCCGAAAGCTAATTCGAAGCTCTATGGTAGAGACATAGACTATGATCGAGCAATGAATCCCTACATATGAAATGGCTCCAACACTAAGTCAATAGATCTCGGTTGTTAAAGAAAGCCCCCACCCAACTATTAAAAAAAGGAAAAAAAAAATCATAAATAAGAGAAAAAAACAAAAGAATGATAAAGAAACCCCAAAAGAACAACTCAACAAGCTACATTATTATAAATCGAACATTAGCTTTTCAAAAAGGCTCTTAGTACCATTTGAAAAAAACACGAAGCAATAAAAGTTGGATTTGAAGATAAAGTTTGAATTACAATAATCTAAGGTAACTTACAATTTAGTTTGGTCTTGCTCCACAATGTAGAGAGGAAAGCCACTTGATTTCTTTTTGGAATTCACTCAAAATCTGTGGAAAAAAAATTCGTCTGATTTTTTCCGAAATTCACTCAAAATCTGTATTATCAAAATAATGAGTTCCAAAAGTTCTCACTACATAAAACTATATGCATACATCAATGATAACGGTCAACCAAAATTTGTGTTACAATAGACTAAACTAACACAAAGAAATTACATGAAAATTTGAAATATCGATCATAAAAAAACAAAAAAATGGAAAAAAAAAATAGCACAAAAAGTGCAGTAAAAAATCAGAGACTCCAAAATACATAAATATGATTCAAAAGTAAAAGTTATGAATATAGAGTGACGTGCCGAACTTTCTCAAATTTAAAATTATGAAATTTTAGATTTTAATAATATAATTTATATTGTCATAATTTAAAATCTCATAATTTTACGTTAAAACAAATGGAGTTCAATAAGACATACGACAAGTAAAAGGTGCAATTTAATAAAAGATAATATTATAAATGAATAGAACATTAAAAAAAATCATACAAATAAACCAAACGAACGTATTTTTATAAAATCATACTCCATCCACCTTTGAAATGATATTTAAATTCATTTTTTACATGTAATTTTATATGTAGTTTAGTACGTGTCAGATATATTATTAAATTTAATAAAAATTATGAAATATAATTATATTCGATGAAAATTAATATTACAAAAAATTAAAGCTATTTAAAATATTTAATATATAGATGAGAGTGTGGCAGAGTAATTGACAACATTAGACCCACCGTTGTGGTTGGTCTCAAACAAACATGTGAACCCATTTGTGGCAAAAGTATGTAGCCCCCACCCTACCCCACCCCACCTCACCACACCACCCAACCCCACCATCACACCTCCACTGGCTCTAATGATTCCCCGCGTGAACCTTTTACACAAATTCCTCCCAACATCACACATGCCCCCAACCCTTTGATTTTCTTCCAATTTCAACTACGTTGATGCATGGACGTTCGCTATTTATTAATTTCATTTAATAATCCACTTATTGAACATGCCCGACTTAGATTTAAAAAGAATAAATTTATTTACACAATTAAATTTATACTTATTTTCACAAACCATAATAAATTTTGTCGTTATGTTAAAGTAATCCACTAAAAATTGTATTTTCCCAAATTAAGATTTTTAATTTATTCAAATAAGATCCCAAATTAAAATTTTAAATTTGTTCAAATAAGACGATATAACTCACAAAAGTTTGTAAAAATGACTGTGAATTTGACTGTATACATACTTAGATACATTGTTTTAAAAACAAATCACCTTCTTATGTGTACTCATGTGAATATATTAAATATCTATATGATAATATGGAATTATGAATTATGACATATAAAATGAACTTGAATTATAAAATTATGAACTTTCACATATCTTGCACCAAAGAAAGAATACACATTTAAACTCCTTCCATTTTGCTTCTTCTTCACTTTTCATTAACTTTTTGAACAACTAGCCCAAATCATACATACATACATACATACATACATATATATATATATATATATATATATATATATATATATATATAGACACACAAGCATAAGGGAAGAAAAGAGAAGATAAAAGTTGAACATTGTGATTTTAAGTTATAAATGATGGAGAAGAGCAAGTCATTTCCTGAGTACTCATCGTCTAACTATGGCGAATTCGGGTCGGATTATGGAGCAAATTCTTACACTTTCAACGGCCCGAATTCAAAGGGCGAGGGTTTCACTCCGACAAATGATCCGGAGCTTAAGAGGAAGAAGAGAATTGCGGCGTATAATATGTTTACAACCGAAGGAAAGCTTAAATCTACCATGAGAGACAGCTTCAAGTGGATTAAGAACAAGTTCAGTACTGATGTTCGGTATGGTGTATGAAAAATAATTATTATTTAATTTAAATAAATTTGATTTTTGAATTAATGAACTTGAGAAGTGATTTTTATTTTACCCTTTTGTTTATAATATTTGTGCTTTCATCTTTGTTTCTGATTGTAACAGATGGTAAGTTTCTTTATAATTATGTGATTGTCAAGAATGATCCGTAATTAATGTGTATCATTGTATTAACTAATCGTTGTCTATTACAAAAATAATTACATTTAGATGTCTGGGCTATATTAATAATGATTTTTTTTATGGCACTTTTTGAATATGAGTTATTAAAATTAATTCAGATCGCATTCTCAATACCCAAAATTGAAACATCTGGTTAATTGAGACATGTTCAAATAATAAATATATTTTTTTTAAAAAAATTATTATAAACATGCAATTATTAATAAGAAACTTGTAACGTTAAAGTTAGGAATTATAACATTATAATAAAAAAATATTATAAATGTTACGGTATAAATCTCATTTTTAAATGTAACTATTTTGTAAAACTGATCAAATATTTTTGAAACGAATTTAAACTACTTGTGGACTCCAAAATGTTAATATATATTTCTTGGGAGATGAAAATGGAGGAGTAAGTCGGTCCGAACATTCATATCCAAAAGCTACTGACATGGGGTTTGATTAAAGAATCTTTTTGCCAATGTCAACTTTTACATAACGATTTGTACTTCCCACCAAAATGTAACTAATGAAACTAAACGAAGATAAAAATGGATGTAAATGCAATACACAGTTCCCCAAAAAAAAAAGAAGAAGAATTATTTCTTTTTAAAATTAAAGATATATTTTTTTAATATAATAATATTTATGAATGTTATGATTTTATTTGTAATATAAATTTATAATACAATAATTATCAAAGAACTAGGAACATGACTCCTAATCATTGTATAGAAAGTCTCTTTAGTCCATAAAAACTTGGGTCATGAACAAGTAGTAGCACTTAAATGATAAATAAAAGTCTACAAGATTGTTATCTACAGAAGTTGATCAGTATAAGTCTACAACCAGCAAAAGGCTAGGAAAATTGCTGAAAAAAAGAATAATAATTTTACATTTTAAAATTAAAGATATGTTTTTAACTTTCTAACTTAAACAATAGCATATCAAAATTTTATGTAATTTATGAAAGTTTATGATGCAAACTACGTGGTAATCAAAAAAATTTGTTATTAAAAATAAGATAGAATCAAATAAATTAATATTAACTTTAAAGCTAAATAGACTTGACATATTGTCCAAAATAGTCGTACGATTATCTCTTCTAAAAAGTTATATAACTATTTATTCTGAAAGTGAAGAGGCCATAGTCGTTATGAGTGTATGTAAATGTGTGAGTTCCGACTAACAAGCAAACTCCAGCGGATCTCCAAAATGAAGCTTGAATAGCTTTTATCATCGGTTTACAAAAGAGATACCAAGATCAACATCATCTTCTACAGTTTTCTTAGAGAGCTTGAAGAGGACAAAAGTGTCCTTTTACCAAGCTCTGGAGAGGATAAGAGTGTCCTAGTGGTAGTTTTGAACTCGAGGACTTCAAGAAACTGGTTAGCAAAATAAAATACAAGAAAGATGGTTAGCAAGATGTCAACTTATATAGGAATCGTAGGGGTTCATTATTCAAGTATAATTTCTACGTTCCAAGTACCACATTATAGCGAATTGCAATTAATTGAAAAAGTAACCAATCTTATACTTAGTCTTGCATTTGGATTTGAACTAATATAAAATTAAAATACTTTTTATATTTATTATATAAAAACACACAACTTTTATCGTAAGAAAATACTAGCAAATTTAATTTTTATAATTTTTAATGTAAAATTATTTGTCAAATAATGAACTTTAAAATTAGTCTAAAATCAAAACGTAACAAAAAAATTTGGACTAAGATAATACAAATAACTAGTACCGATACAATACAATACAATACGCATTAAATGAAACTTTCATCAACATTTAGATATGGTCCCCTCCCACCTTATTGATTCGATAATCGCAGCTAAAAGCATTCCTTAATTATGTTACACTTTCCAACATCGGTCCTTGCTTGTTTTTTACAAAAAGGTTTCTAATCCATTTCATTTTTAAAATTTTTAAAATTTAATAAAAGAAAATTCTAACCCGAGATATTACAATTCTAGTAAGAGCCATTTCATTAGAATAGAAAATCTATGAAAGAATTCATATTCAAATCTTTCGGTTGGAATAAAATTCCAATCTGTATCGCTTTCGAAAAAATATTCCAACCTTTATCGCTTTCGAAAAAACCCTCTGCTTGCAAGATACAAACACATAAATCATCTTCAATTTCAATTTACGTCAAAACTTCGAAGAAATGATTCATCAAAATAATAAATCGCAATTGTTCAAGAGTCCCACCTGAACAATTGAGAATCCCTTGTCCCAATATCGAGAAGGATCTTGAAATAAATAATTATTCCAATGAAATACAAGACCTAAGCCATTTTCCTTTTTATTCGTACATACACCTACCGAGTTTGCTACGATTTTGCTGAATCACAACATCGAATGAAAAAATAAGTTTCTTAATACATAGGACTTCTAATATGAGGCCTACCACCTCTAAACAAAAGATGAATCAAAAAGGCCGATAAAATTTTGTTCCTGTTTTTAAGAAAGAACCAATGCACATGCTCACTCTCAGCGATAACGTCTTCAGGTGTCTAACCTAGTAACCTCCTCATCCAGACAAGATTACTGATACAGATAAAAGCACAATAATATATTGTCAGATGGTATATTGTACGGCAAATTTCTTTCCGAACAACAAAAAGTAACACAACTCGGGATATAGTTCCTTAAGACGGCACAAAAACCTGTTACTCCGAACACCAAGGAACCCCCACCCACCCAAACACCCGAAAGTGGAAAAAAAAGGATCTCATGGAATACATTTCCACAGTTTCTAACTAAACCCTATGTTATGTTACTCACAGATATAACAGCAAGTTGGTGCCTTCACTTCCCTTTACATGGAAACTGTGACCTATCGAGTCATCCTATAGACCAACCCAATATGAACAACCGTTAGTGTTGTGTAGTGGAGTTGATGTGGGAGAAGTCACACACCACTCGTACCAAACCTGCATTTACATAGACAAGAATTCAAAACAAAAACCAAAAATTACAAATCACAGAAGAGATATGGAGAAAGAGACTTGTTTATTTAGATTGGATCATGGAATCAGCAGAAAGATAATTAATTTAGAGCCTGAATAATACTGGGAGAAGAGTAAGCGAAAAATAAGTAACCATTCCCCCTATTCTTCCCCATCTCTCTCTGATCCCCTCCACTCTTCACCCAATATTAATCTATTTTTTTCCTTTGTTACTCCATTAATGCAAATCCAAGTGCATCATAACTTGTATTTTATGGGTAGCCACAACTGAAGCAACACTGACGTGTTTCGTAAGTGGAATAAAGGTGACTATGTAAGGATTATCACACTTAGCCTAGCATCATCAATAATTAGAATTTTGATCCTTTGCTATACAACTTTTTCCAGTAGATTATTATTATTTCGTATTTGATTTTTGGTACAGATGTCCATTTGTAATATGTATGAGCTGGGAGACATTTAGTCTTCAGCCATTCACGTGCCTCCAAAGATATACACCATATAAGACATTTTTATGCAAAATGTAGCAAAATGATTTACCTTAGTAGAACCACAACACCGCCAAAGATGAACTTCTAATGGAAGTCCTGGTCGCATGCATATTGGTGTCCTCAATGGTATAAATGCTGGAAACCTGTGAGATGAAGTGATGCAAAAATAATGATGCAGTCATAAAGTGAACTTTATTCATCTACTTTTATATCAGCCTTTACTGATCTACTATGCCTCCTATTTCATTCAAGCTGTTGAACCAGTTTAGATAGTTCAACAAATAAACAGGCTAGGCACAGGCTTTAACATAATCTCTTCATCTAAATTTAACAGCTCATTAGATAGTAATTCGAAAGGTTAGAAGAAACATTTCAAAAGTATGTGGATGCCGAGCGACTAGCCTGGGATTCTTTCTGGCACATAATGATGATCATTTTAAAATTTAAAAAGAGCCATGGAAAACAAAACAAATACAAATGATAATCTCTATATTTAAATATATAGATGTATATGTAATCAATTAATTGTGTGTGTGAAAGAAAATATACAGTATTCACTTATATACATGAAAACTATAGAATTTACTCATTAGGTTGTATTTTGTGGACGTACCAGCTGAACATGTTTGGTGTTGCTGTCGATGGTTCAATACCAAGGTGTACATCTTTGTAGAGTATTGCATCAAAATAACCAGCAAACCCTGTAAATAAGGTGACAACAGGAAGGAAAATTCAATATTGTTCAAAGTGAATAAAAAAAAGATACTCTCCCAAAGTACACATTGAATTTAATACGAACATTTATATTAATCAACAACAGTGCAACAAATATCTTAACCGAAAAATAAACAACTAACCCACATCACAACCACCTCGCAGTACATTTTGTAAATCTGCTCAGCAAACTGAACTAAAATCATAGATATGGACTAGAAAGAAATTCCCAGAGTTTAAGATTAATACTATAATAGTTAGAGCCTCACTGTCTCTCTATAACAAGTACCCCTATATTAGTAATATTTACAAACAGGGTCATCATTGGATCCCTCGACTCTCTGTAACAATCAGTTATAGAGCATCAGAATACATTCCTGCAACTAATCACCAGTATTTATTAAAATGAAGATGTGTATCATGTTCATATTGGCATCGATCCACAGCCATATTACAGAGATAGTTTAAATCAAAACCAACATCCTAAACATTAATATCACACTAATTAGTAGGGTCAAGTTGAATGTGAATGATGGAAGGTAATATCATGAGCATAAAAATGATTATTCTTCATGAGTGAAAACAAAACTGGACAGATCTACAGCACACAAGGGACCATATTGCTATTGAGAATCATCCCTGTTCCTCCTTACCTTTAAGTAATATATAAGTACCAAATCGCTTGACACAAAAAGAGATGAGGTAATGAAACTACAATGGTCACAGTATAGTAGGGACTGCCATCAAAACTTCATCAAAACTTCCTATACTCACAGCTTCCTACTGCCATGAATACTTCGATACAATTTCTACAAATTACTTCTATCTCAAAATGTCAACTTCTATTACATCCTCAGAAGAAAGAAAGCAAAAACATCATTCCCTTCCAATAACGATCTAAAAGTACTAAAGATGTTCTCAAAGTATTGTTGTCAGAATTTTTTTCACATACATACCATGAACCATAGCTGATCCAGTGTCACTGGGCAGCTCAAATTGAAGCTTCTTGTACCGCTGATTGCTTTTGTTGGTTGAGTACTCTGGATGTGCAAATGTAAAAATCTACACATAACAAAGAGGATGCATGTCAGTTGATACAATTGATCTATCCAATTTCAAAAGTCAGCGACTATTATATTCATCTTGGAATTAATGACAGCATGCAATGCAAGAGAAGCACTCACAGGTTGTGACAGAGCAAGCCTTGCAACACGATGAAGCTTGACAACATAAATAGTTTCAAAACGCGAAAGGTCTTTATGTGACTTAATCTGTTATAAATATCAATTAATATAGTAGTTAAAAGACAGAAAACAAGAACAAGACACGTAGAAAAAACTGAAGGCACCAAACTTACATCCGTATATAGTTTCGATGCAGTCACCGGTTGAATAAAACTTGTATACCTGAGGAATAAATAACAAGAGAACTTCTAAAAGTGGATTCCAATATATTAAATATAATTTCCCACTAAACATGGATAATGCATCCGGATGGAACTGGTCAATGTCGGTTGCAACTCACAAAGAGGAACTGAAAAACAATTCAAATACAAAGCCACCCAGGAGTTTCGAAAATCGAGCAATTAAGACGACATATGAAAACGGAGTATCTAGCATAAGTATTTGAAAAATAATAAAATAAAATAATCATCATCATCATCATTATCATCGAGTCCTAATCTAAAATGGGATGAATAGAGCCACTGGTGGCTATGGATCATGATTCATTCCCTACACATGCACATAAAAATACACCCATATATATGCCACATCAGAACTACCATACAATGCTAAACCACATAAACAGACAATACATACGATGATGGAATTGAAATTCCGTCTGGCTTCAAAAACCTTTGAGCACCATCAAGACATTCAGGTGACAGTTCATTGTCACCAAAAGAGCCCAGCAATTCACTAACCTAAGATGAAAGTAACAAATACAAGGATTACTTACGAAGCTCTCAAGAATGAACAGATGAATATATCGTATAAATACAAATAAAGAAGTTCATTACTAGGAGAGTTGCATACTAAGATATCTGCTTTCTCAGGAGCATCCCAACAACGCATGTCGCTAGAAATTATGGTAACAACATTCTCCCAGCCCTCTAATTTGACCAAGCTCTGATTCAACAAAAATTCTAATAAAATGTATAATACAACATTAAAACCAAAATCCAACAATATACCCACTTCATATAGATGGTTATTAATGTGGGAAATAATTCAACCAAAAGTTGATTCTTACTTCAGGTATGCAGTATGCCATAGATCTATAAATTACTAACACATTGGAACATCTAGAACTTTCATTGAGTTGAGAACTGCTCTATAGGCTTACAGTAATGATAGTTTATAATGTTTGGACATACCCATGGATACTTTATCACTTAAGTTTTAATTAATTTCACATTTAGAAAAAAAATATAAAATTCACAGAAGATAAGGGGAAAAAAAGCACAAAAGATAAAGATAATTCAAGGGTTGTATGTTATGATACACACAATCACAAGAGTAGTTAATAGTCATAAATTAACAAGGATTCTGGGAACCAATACTTATATTGCCTATTCAATAGCCAAGTATTTTGAGATTGGATCCAGTGTTGATCCACATGTAAACAGTAAACCAATTATCAAAGTAGAACTTTATATATAAACTTGTAAATGAAAGAAAGCGGTATTTCTTAAGGCAGAATAAATATCAGACATTATAGAATTCAAAGTTCCCATTGAGTTGATGAGGACTAATTTTTCCTGGCTAGCCTAGGTGCCAGACAATTGAACTGTAAAACCTAGACGGGGACTTTTTGGAACACATGTCAACAGCATAATTATGGAAGACTTCTTCCTTACAGAATGATGATAGGGGCTGCAGAAGGATGACACTATAATTTAATATGCTTACGTGTAGTGTAACAACAGCATTTGGGTTTTTCTCTACGGCATAAACTTTCAGTTTGCGCCCAGTTTCTTCGGCAGCCTGTTATACACCGTAAACAAACTAGATTTTAAAATAATAAGAAGCACAAGATCAGAGAAAATGAGAGTTAAATCATATATACACAAGAAGAAATTCAAGAAGCATAAGCACCAATTGCACTGATTATACAGATTGTACTTGTTTGAAACAAACTGATAGGATTAAAGTATGGCAGATGTCTAGAACTAGAGCTGGCAAGCAAGTTATGTTGCATATTGTTTATAAAAATACATGCTATTATTAAAAATCAACACTAAGTCCATCTAGTTCAGTTAATCATGTCAGAACTTTAATGCTAACCTGTTATTTTACGATCAATTTGTCTGAATTGGTTGTATTAACAAGCTGATACCTTTAAATACACATTCTGCTGTATGAGATTGTTATAAATATTCATATTGAATTTTGAAACGGGAGGCTCAACATTAAGAGATCCTTGAATAAATATATTTAGGGACAAGAGAGAAGGGAAGATACCATAATTTTAAAAATATAATGAACTGACAATAAAACCCAGTCACCCTTGGAATAAGAGAGATTGAGGTTATATTTATTCTGACATTGGAAAATGCAAAGAATATATAAACTTGAGTAAGGTGGAAAGACTAAGAGAGCCCAGGTACTCTGCCGCCAGCTGCGACCCAAATTATGTTCTTAACTTCTTATGTAATTTTGATGAGTGAATTCGTCATATGAATTCAGAGCTTGGTCTCAGATTCTATTTACTTATTTTAACATGTCATATTCCCTTCACCCCAAATTATTTGCAGCACATCCATTGGTATATGTGGAACGAATTTGAAGATGTCTATCACCTATTTCAATATATAATCATAAAATAATTAAAATACATCACAAGTATAACATCAGAATTTAACAGCAATATAAAAACGAGATATTAATATAAATTTTTTATGTTGTCCAAAAAATCGTGCTACACAAACAAATACTTTGCAATTTGTGGCCATGTGGGACAACGGTAGCAGGTAATCTAGAGCAAAAAATGTTACTCAAATTAATTTAACACCAGAAGAATGTCTAAGATATAAGATCCGCATCGCACAAAAGTATATACCTGTAGAGATGCTCTAACAAGAGGTCCTCTTCCAGCGCCTACAACCATCAATACCTGAAACACAATTCCAAAAAAAAGTCATATCTGCAAAAAAGCTGAGATGCCAGACCTTCAATAACAAAAAATGTGAAACTGCAACTGCAAGCAAATTCTGGTAGGCTGTAATGTGTTCAATATGTACGGGCTGTACAGCTTCTTACAGTGGTTATTGTAGACGATTTATCATCCGGAATTCTGTCCTGCAGAGCCTTAGCAACTGCTCTTTGGTACTGCAAATTTATGAGCAAAATCAATATTAAGAAGCCAAAAATTTGATTGATCCACTAATTTATTCTCCAACTCAATGACAATTCGAATTTGCAGAGGCTCCAATTAAATCACCTAACATTTCAACAAGCATTACAGGTTCATGGGCTCAAAACAAAAGATAATAATACATGTTTCCGCAACATGCTACATTACACAGTCGAAACGGATTGACAAAGAACAAATAAACAAATAAAACTATTACCTAAATTGGCAACTACAATGATCACCTTAAGAAAAACAATAATAGAAATAATTCAGGAAAGGAATGAAGAATAAAATGAATACCATGCATAATAAAAAAGGGAACATAAAAAAAACAAGGGAAAATTCTGTTTGAGTGGCAATGTTGACCCGAAAGCATCACGCTTTCTATCAACTAATTTTATCCTTTTAAATACGCAAAAATTACCTGTATGTACTTCATTGTATCTTTTTCGAACGTTTCATATGTTTGAGCCTCAAGATTATCCATAAGAGGCTGCATTAGAACATTAAGGCAAATGCACCTATGGTCAGCATCATAGTAACTACACATACAATTCAACATGTACAACTTTCCAAGAAGGAAAGAATGTACTTTTCAGGGAACAAAAGATAATAATAATAATAGAAATAATGATTAGAAGAAGAAGAGCTGGCATATGATGATCCGAAACTTACTTGCAGTGGTGATTGTAAAAAATCTCTGTACCCAAGCTGGGGGCAAAAAAACCAAGCTTAGAATAATGAAAGTATTGGAATGTATTGGGGGAGGCAGGTGTATGTGTGTGTTTTTTCAGGAAGTGCAGAAGAAAGTATTATCTATTTGCGCATGGAAGAGTGAAAGGCAGAGACCTCAAAACGTTCTTGCTCCGGAAGAGGATCCATTCTCTGATACAAATAACCAACGTAGTCCAAATACGGTCTTAGGGGGTGCCTTGGAATACCTAAGTGGAAAGAGAACTATTAGGAAAAAAATAAAATCTGAAATGTTTATAAACCCAGGATATCAGCAATGAAAACTAGACAAGCATCCTTATCCACGTTATGATAGGTGTTTTTATAAAATCAAATGGATAATATATTTGCAAGTACAACAGTGGTCACTTCTGAATATTGTTGAAAAGACAAGGAATATAAATGTCTATGTCGCTTCCATTCAATTGCCTAAAACGTTTATGCCAAGTGACATCTTCACTTTGTTGTTTGTAATTTGATCATTATTTTTCAAGAAATCTATATATTGAAATAACAAAATAACAACATACCTTCAATGTGATTATTAGTATCTTTAGTGTCCACAAGTGTGGTTCTCGCAGGATGATTATGATCTTGTTTTCCAGAAATCACTATCTGGCAGTATCAACAAGTAAGGTCTGTAAGTGCTGCTTGATAAACTGTAATTAAAGAACTATTGCATTTACCGATACTAAATGTAATCGACCAGTAACGAAATCCCTGAATAAAAAACACCTAATACTGAACTGTAGGAAATTAATGTATAATGGCAAAGTCTCCACAAAAAATAAAACCAAGGATATATGTATTTCATCCAAAAATCAAGATATAACACAAAATGATAGAAACATATTATTGAGATTAATCATCCTTAGAGACAACATATCAGATATAAACAAAGAACATTAATGAACATAGACTACCTGGACAGATTGATTAAAAAACGCAGCCAACAGCTTCTGATGACGCTTGGACAGACATGGGTACCCCCGTGAATTGGTTAGGAAAGACTGAAAAAAGGGTAGCGTCTATAAGAGATTTAATAAAAAACAGTAACAAATTCAACTTCTGAGGATGTTCAAGATGCAAAGCTTAGCCGTGACATATACATTTGTATGAATTATGGCTGCTCTAACAGGCTCACCAAACCAACGTCCAAGTGAATTTACCGAAGGTAGGGAAGACCTGATCAATTATAGAAACACCTTATTCACTTTTTCAAATTGTATTGAGAAAATAAGTTGAACCTTAAACTATAAGGGAACGATTTTTTCTATACTCACAAAACATCAAGGGCAATTGATAACTGACTGTGATGTTCACATAGAAGCCTAAAGCAATTCCACACTTCCCAAGAGTCCACCTTTTGTTCACCCTATTCAAAGAAAACAGATGGAATGTTATGCAAAGTACGTAATCAACATATAATTCCACCAAAAAAAGGTTCTAAATTTTATCAAAAATATTCAACGAAAAATATCTTTTAGTTCATGTATACCAGAATAAGGTGAAAATATCCTATGTTGTGCATGGGAACCAAACCAACAAATACTAGATGTCCTAACCCCACTTCCCAGAACACTAAAAATATTTAGTTCATGGATTCCAGATTCAGGTGAAAAATAACCCCTGTTGTGCATAGGAACGACATATAGTAAATGTCTATCACCCATCCCAAAACACAAACCATGGATTGGAATTTAGACAAAAAATAGCAATAATATCAACACATACTCTGCAAGTGTAACTCTGTGTGTGTGTGTGTGTGTGTGAGTGTGTGAGTGAGTGTGTGTGTGTGTGTGTGAGAGAGAGAGAGAGAGAGAGAGAGAGAGGGAGATTTCCTCCATTGCCTATAAATAATTACATCAGATAGCAAAACATTTTCTAGAACATTTAACATTCAACGGAGCTTGAATATCTGGCCTAGCACTACATCTACATACCTCGGCACCACCCTGCCAATTATGACGGATAAGAAAATGAATTCAGTAGCAGAGGAAACTAATAATTCATTACCAGAATTTCCTGTTTAAGTTTTGTTAATATCGAAAGAGTTCCTTAAAGCTATAACATGGAGTGACCAGACAATCACTTACCATATGATCGCCATTCTCATTTTGAGCATCATCATCATCTGACTTCTCCAATGGAATCCTAAGCCACAGCTTCAATATGGAAGTAAATCACAAGTTCAATAAAAACCAGCCAGGGGGGACAGAAGAAAAAAGTACACATAACTACAGACCTACAGCGCAGAGCAGAAAAAATATGTTACTTCATCTGACCGCCGAGAGATGTCACAATTACCGATATAAAAATTGTTCGGCAAAAAATAAGACAAGTAAAAACAGAAAAAATAAATGTACAATGTGATTAAAAGGAATTATTTTAACCTAAAAAGTGTGGGTCAAATAGAATCATTCAGGAAGTAATCCTCAGAGAATTCTTCAATGGTACCGTACGTGGGTATAATTGAAATTAATTGTACTCTCTTCATTAGTTTAATTTCTTAATTCACTTGAAAATTGCACTATTGTCATCCTTTTGCAAATGGAAGACGTACATAGAACATCAAATAGAACCAAACTATTTTATGAATTATGTCTTGGTTGAAGTAAGTACCTGCATATTGTTTAGACTCTGTAGAATCTGATTCACACATCTAGCATAATTACCACAAGATGGCCCCTTAGGCGACGGAAGAAGGCATGCCTACGAGAAAATAGTTACAAAAAGAGTAAAACAGTCTGTGTAACACCAATAGTAATTGACACATCAGATTGTATTACTTAATTTAACATGTGGCAATGTAACACCAAATGTAACTGCAGATCTCATTCGGCCGCGTGTAGAAAAATGCAACTTCAGTAAATATAAGTACTTATAATATACAGGAAAGTGAAAAAGGCCAAGCTTCAGCAGAAATCATCAAAGTCAATCAAAAATCTGAAAACGCCTCATTTTCCATTCAGACCAAAGCATCAGAAACACCCTGCTTAGCACACCTACTCTTTGAAAGTATATTCCCTCTACACGTAACGATAGATCCACCACCAAACTGCAAAACCACATCTACCATAAAGAAAAAACCCTATACCACAAATCAATAAAAGACTCACAAAGTAGTAAAAGTGAATCCTAATCCTCCTAAGAAAGGTAGCCTCAGTACAACAAAGAATGGGTTTTAGGGTTCGTCATACGGAGATACAGTTCGAAAAATCTAACAAAATGGGGATACGTGGAGTCGGCACATATATAAATTTATAGATATTAAGCCATAGAATTATACAAGAAAAACAAAATCATTCTCATTTTTGTAATAATTTCCAAGGCAGTCTTTTAAAATTGCACTAAACTAACTAGTACAACATATAAAAGTACTTATATTTGCATAATTTCATCATTTAAAACAAAAGATAAACTACACAAAAATCCCTCGGAAGAATCACACCATAATTAGAAGAATCTAAGAACGGGATTCGGGGATTCAACAACCTGTAGAAGAATCCCTGCTTCTATCAATTATATGACTCAAAGTTTCCAATAAGTAATTTCAGTTGTATAAACCTGTAAAGATAGATGAGAAGCCCAAGCCATTTCTTGCTTCAAAGCAATTTCAGAATCCTTTCTAAGTGATTCATCTTCTGAATCCAAGTCAATCCATGAGCTAATCCTGCCTACATAAATTGGAATTCTGTTAGTTGGGAGAACACGGGAAGGAGTGAAGGCTAAGCACACAAAAAAGAACAAAAACAAAAATAAAACAAAACAAAACAAAAACCGGAAATCATTATCAAAACAGACCAAAGAATATCGACATTATTATAGGTACTGCCATAAAAAATCAACATAAAATGTAGATCTAAATCCAAATGTTTTATCAAGGCCCCCATAAGCATCAAAATATCCACAGTAACAGTTAACAAGATGCCTCATGCAAATTTGTTATCTTAGGCCGACTTATCTCTTATACAGATAACAGAAAGAAAAATGATTATTGCCTCTGGAAGGATTTTCAATGTACATAAGAGAGTATCAAACATTTAAATGACTCTCTAATCAAAGCAACTAATAGAGCCTATAAAACCTTTTAACATTTTACTTAGTTGGATGCTTAATTGAAAAGTTTCAACTTCGTCATTTTAATATCCCATTTCAGTAATCACAGGTCGTTATGCATTATCTTAAATCAATAAAACTACCACTTTTCCTATATCTATTCCATAAAAATTTACGATACATCATAAAATGATGCTATCCTCCCGTCTTTATCTTCAGATGTTTCACATTGGCTACTACATATTTCAGAACTTGAATCACTTGATCTTTTTGGACCTTTCCAATCGTGCACAAAAATGAACAACACCCCCTGTTTGAAGCATGGACATATATCTGCATAGTATACGAAAGTACTTAAGTCTACCGAAGTACCAATGCTTGACATAGACCCTTCTAATCTTTGTCGTTCTATTTAAGGTGTAGTACTAGGCTTAGCTTCCAAGATCTAACGTATTGTATTTAAATCAAGCAGCCTTGACACTAATCCCATCCAAATTATTGTTTCTACAAATAGAGTCAAGGCTAGCATGTCTTAGAAGTTAGAGAGTAAAAGAAAATTAAACAATGGCATAAATAAATGAATAAGGCTAACAACTCAGCATAATACCATAGCTTAAATCAGAGGTCATACCAACAACATGACTGCTCCACTGAGAAGGGCTTAAAACTAAGTCAGACCCCGCAAAAGGAAGGACACCACAAGAATTATTATTGTCATTAGTTTTCAAGCTGGGCCTGTAAGTAGGATCCATCTGCGTCATAAAATAAAGTTTACTTCTTACTGAGCTAGCTTTTTGTTTTGAGAGGGGGCTTGGGGTGGGGAAGCATATATCGTACAAACTGAAATTAGTGTTTAAGTTTCATTATTCGCCTAGTAAACACATGATGGTGAACCGAGTCTAGTTAATTCACCTACAGTTCGACAATAAAGAATTGGAAGTAAATGCATAAATTGATGGAAAGACACAAATGAGGAGATTAATATCTGACAGAGACAACGTATAAATCTCAAAACATTCAAATGTAGTTTAGAGCCCGATAGTAAAAATAGTTTTCCACTTCAACTTAGGACTGCTAACACATTAATCTAGGTGTGTTTACTGACCAATCACACAAAATGCAGCCATTTGAGCTGATATGTGACAGGCTAATTAACCACCACGCAATATATACAACATCCAGTAACAATAGAACAAAACTTCAGGGTTAAACAATAAGCTGAGATTGGCTCATCCTGCAGGCGAGAACCCTAAAGTGAAAGGAAAGGAAACAGTGAATGAAAACAAAATTTAATGTCAACAGATGCAGTATTTCAAATTGCACATTCCTTTATTATTTATAGTTAATAGCTTGTGTGTGAAACTAGAGTTCCACCCAATTACAAAGGTCAGGAACCCGCTATTGTATGTGAGCATACTGACCAGAGAATGACAGCAATTAACTAATATGTGGGTCTAATTGACCAGCAAAATAAATGCTAAGAATAAAATACAATACATAAACACAAAGAAAAAAGGAATACTTAAAAAACCAAAATCATGTGCGTATCTGAATTTAGCAATAAATGTAATGGAATTTATTTAAGAAAAAAATATAACACTCATCTGAAACATAACAAAGATTTCCAAAAAGACATTTCCTTAATTCCTCCTTCGGTACCAATATCCCACTTTTCAGGTGATTATGAGTAAATAACTAGTCATCAATAGAGATGTTTCACTACAAATTTTAGAAAAATTAAAATTTTGAACTTTTGAAGAAATTAGAATTATATTTTCTATTATAGTAACTAATCCAATTATTGACAACGAAATCATGGCTGCCAACAATAGACTGCAGCAGATACACTCATAGTATTTGGACAGAAATGTCAAGGAAAATGAAGGAAGAGCTAGAAATGAGGAGGTTTGATTACAAACAGAAACATGGAAAAATATCAAAAGATTCAAATGTAGTTTAGAGCCCAAATATGAAACGAAAGTTCCACTTGATGTAGAAGACCACTAAACCGGTACTCTAGGTGTGTTTACTGACCAATTACACAATAACAGCTGTTGAGCTGATATGTGAGTGGCTAATTAACCACCAAAGAAAGATAGAACATTCAATTACACTCCCTCCCTCAAAAGGATGGCCAAATTTTGGCAAAATAGTCACTGTAATGATGGCCAAAAGTGCGCTAGTTAAATAAAAAATATTATTTGTAACAAAAAAAAATTATTATCTAAAGACATTTTAACCCAACTAGTGGTATCAAATCAAAAGGGAAAATAAAGGTAGTTGAAGAAATAATTTCCGATCAATAGAGACAATGTGTGAAAATAAATTACACGCTCTCCTTACTATAACTTACCTTAATATGAGTGTCAGCTAAACCCTTGGCCATTCGATTAAGGACGGAGAGAACAAATAGAAATGCCAAACCAGAAGGGGTTTTTCTTTAAACAATTTTTGGTTGCCAACAAACCATAAAATTTTTGAATAATAATAAAAATTATAAGTACAATGAAAGAACACGACTCTTCCTGCAAAGTAGAACCCTAGAGTGAAGGGTTGGAAGAAGAGCGAATGAGAAAAAGGTTTGATGTCAAACAGACAACATATATCAAATTGAAAGAATCTATCATAATTAATAACCTGCTCATGAAACTAGAGTTCCACTCAAATAGAAGGTTGTTTACCAAGTACTGCTGGCAAGTTTACCAATCAGTCATAAAATGACAGCCATTTAACTGATATATGAGCAGCTAATTGACCGCCAAAGTAAAAACTAAGATAATTAAAAAAAACAAAAAATAAAAAATTGACAGAGAAAGAGCCATACTCAAATATCAGAAAATGTAAAACCGAGAGGAATCTGAATAAGCATCAAATGTCTAGTACCACATGTAGAGAAATATAGATATTGAATGATATAAACATATCAAGAATTATTTTTTTTTCAATATCAACTGATCATCTGTTTTTCAGGTAATTGTGGGAAACCTCTTTCATAGTAAGGGGCATTGATTCAATTATCTAGCAAGACAATGTACAACTCACTTGAACTATTACCAATAAACTAGCAGTTATGATTCCACAGACGAAATGAAATTACCCTTATATATCGTAAGAAAGCAAAATGGTAGGTATTGTAGGGAGAATGAAAAATCACATTCAAAAGAATTGGCAGGGTTTTCAAATGAAATGTCAAAATACTACATCAAGGTATGAAAAAACCTTATAGACAAGTAAATAGTTTTTCTTTTAACAATTTCAGTGGAACTGTGGCATCAGTTGATAAGAATGAAACCAATATCTCAAGGAAAGTGGCGGGGTGGGGGGGCGGACGGCCCTGGGTAATAGCAGTAACATAAAAGAATACCATAAATGATAAAACTATTGAAAGATGCAATCCCCAATTTTTCAATGTCAATATAAATGCTCCTCATTGTCTTCCAACATACGTACAAGGAATAAATCCTAACTGCAAATGGCTAAACTTCCTTTCTATAATGTATGTAGATAGAGAAAGCAGAAATATAGTAAACAAAAGGCCTAATACTGGACTTGTTTAAATCGACGAAATGTAGTTAAAACGTTTACAGAGTGTAACCAAAACAAAAGGTCTCACTGCAACAAACCCTTTAACCCAACAATTTTGATTTAGGTGACATACTGACCATTCACACAAGAAAATGGCATTGTAAATTGCCAATATGTGACTGGCTAATTGGTCACCAATACAACAATAATCATGTTTATCTAAACAATGACAAAGATCAAAACAAATTAAACATTTGAACAAATCATCATTCGAATTTGTGACGACAACAACAACAAACTAACCAAAGTAGCGACGACGAAGTCGAAACCACCATTGATGTTGAGAGAGAGAAGCTGCGGCATGTCATCGTTGAAGTCCGTCTCCACTCCGCAATATCTCGAGTCACTTTTGTCGCCTGGCCTTTCTCCTAGCGGCATTTTCTCTGGGTTTTAGAGAGAGAAAAGGGGAGAAGTAAAAAGAGAATCGCGAAGAGGCCGGCGAATTTTGCTTGAGCAATCTACTTCAAATAGGGAGGTTTTGGTAGGGTTTTAACATTGCTGGCGGTGGTTGCAGGGCATTTATATATTTATTAGAAGACGAAAATACCCTCCTTTGGGTCGCCGTTGTAGGATAAGGAAATCGAAGCACCTCTCTTGCCCTAGATTACCGAGTTTTGGTTTGGATAAAAAAATAATAAATAATATTATGATAAAAAGAATTAAGAAATTTTCATTCAGAGTTTTTTGAAGAAGTGACAGAATGTAAGTTTTCTGATCTAACATTTGACATTTCTAGCATTTGACATTTCTAGGTTTGAAAGAAATAAAAGATTATGTTTTTTTATCATTATTTCTTTTAATGACATATCATTCTAACCTTTAGATCAGTCCGAAAAAGGAAAAGAAAAAAATTGTATAAATCTTTGTATTGGTATTACATCCCAACTTTATTCAAAAATTACTATAAATTGTATAATATTATTTTTTTTTATGTGGGACATGCTCTCTTATTTTAGTTATATCATATCATTTATAATAATTTTCGGGCCAAGTTGAAATCCAGTAGAGATACCAAGATTTGCATATGACTATTTGGATTGCAGGAAATTATTTATTACATTCTAGATAATTTTTCCACGCATCTATATTAGTCTTTCTGATCAAATTCTGCAAGATTTTGTAAGAAAGTACAAAATTCATAACTAACTTAACAACTTCTCATTTCATTCTGTAATATTTTAAGGAATTTCTCATATATCATTGTGTTGCAATACTTTCGTCTTGAAGGCACGTTTCTTTGTAATCTAATTGTTTAATTTAATCACATTATCATATTCTATAATTTCCCAAAATTTGAACCTAAAAATGAATTAGATTATTTTTTAAAAATTAAATTTTATGTTATATTTGAAAACGGGAAAAGAATAAACAATGTTGAGCGAGGTGAGTATTATAATGATAACTCTTTCTATACTTAAAAGATTACTATTTAATAAAATATATATGTGGTAAAAATATTTTAATATAGTAGCATTTTGTAGCAATAGTCACAATCTTACTTATCAAGTCGTCGATGTCAAGTTATTTAGAGCATGTTTTTTTCCTATTCTTTTTAAAAATTACTTTTAATTAAAAGTTACTATTTGAATGTTTGTTTCTTACTTTTTATATCACTAACTTCTTAAAGTTAAAATATAAGAAACAAATAATACTTATTTTTTACTTCTAACTTTTAATTTTTAACTTTAATTCATAATCCAAAAGTTAAAAAAGAACATGCCCCTAGTATTTTTACACGAAGTCAACCATCTTGCCATGAAAATCCCCCCAGTTGGTGCAGACTGAACAAGGGTCGCACATAGCTAGACAATGGGAGAATGATGCTGCATAATTAGATACAAGGTATAACTTTTAACATCTCTTTGGACTTGAATGTGTGTTACATTATTAATTATTTTACATCGAGCGTCTAATGGCAGGACAAATATGTTTAACCATGTGTTCCAATTGGATTATCAATATCTAAATCCATTTATTTCAACTTAAAATTTGAAAATTTTAGATTCTATCAATATGGATCACGTTATCAGAATCTAAAATTTCCAAATTTCCAAATTTCCAAATTTCCAACTGAAAAAAGCGGGATCGTAGTCCCTTGTGGCACAATGAACTACAGATTTTAGTATTTTGAATCTTCAAAAAGTGCTGCTTTTGTGGTGCTACAACATCATGTAAACATGCAAATAAAGGTAAACATATCGCTCGAAGAAATTACAGTGCTAAACTGGAGATGATTGAAGAATAAACAGTCAGATACAGTAGCTTTGAAGATCAAGAAGAAAAGTCAATCAAGATCTACTATCCCAAAATTTGAGAGGAGGATCTTCACTTGATCAACAAAGTCCGAGCCAGTGGCATACTCTGTTAACATCCCAACAGCAAAACCAAACATTGCCCATCTGCTCATATAACATAAATTAGAGTACAGAAAGTAAAGGTTCTGGTGGCAAAACAGGTCTGATAATACGTTTCAATAGAATGAACAAATTCATTGTAACGATACAACTTATAGGATTAAAAGTCCATTAAGTGCTTTAGAGATGGCAGTAAATTAGCATAGAACTCCCTTTCTTATAACTATTTTTTTGAGCATTAAAAAAGATACTCCCTCCGGACAAGTTCTAAGAAACCTATAAACTACTTCATTGCAATAGTAAAGAGTAAGTTTAAAGTACTGTAATACCCTTTTATAATCAGAAAGATTTAAGAGAAAAAATAATAATGAAGTAACCTCCTTCAAAGAGATTAAGGATAATATTGAAAAATTATCAAACTACTTACCTTCAAACGGAAAACAGCTAATATGAAAGAACATACTTCCTCTAAAAAGACCATTATTTAGGACTGAAGGGAGTACAGACTACAGATTTAAGAGTTGGTGACAAACTAAGGAATAAAAAGGAGTTCAATGACCCAAATAAGAGAACACCACTCCTTATAGTATATTAGGGGAAGGGGTAGGAATGACTTTGGAGTAGACTCGAGTAGTTGATAGTTTTCACTAGATGTTAAAAAGATCATAAATTCCTAATTGCATAACATAGAACTGAAATACAATATACTCCGTGGTAGAGAATTCATCTTTATGAATTTCCATCTACTTCATCATCTCAGACCATCCAAGACATAATTGGCTCCTTTTAATAAAGTTCACAAGGCGTTTTGGTTTAAGAAGCCATAAATGAGGGTGCCCAAGAAAGAAGGAGAGGGTGGGGTCAAAATTCTTTGCCTTCCCTCACAAGCGACAATTATGGAATAAATCAAAACTAATTTCTGAAGATATCAGATGTAATACTTTTCTATAAGACTATCTACACATGTCTCTGTTATGAAGTATCAGACTCATATTTTCATGCTGAGTTGGTTACATATTGAGATTTCAGCTTTGCTAAAATGCTGTTTGATGCTTACTATATAAATGTATACATCTCAGGTTCCTTTCAACAAAGATAGTAACTAGATGCATTTACATTTTTCTTTTCACATTAATCAGTGGTACAAGGAAACATATGAAAGAGAGTTATATACTAATACTCTGTAATATTCAGAACATTTAGCTCAACTTAAAAAATTTAGATTGGTTTATTTTGCTGGGGGCTACAAATAAAATCGAGTAGAATAGATCTGCTACTTTTCTAGACTTCTGATGAGCAATCTAAAATACTCTCTTATTAGAAACACATGTATCCTAAGACAATAATTCACGGCTTTTAAGATAGAAAAGGAGAAAAATATATGTAATGCCATGATCATGATGTTTATGAATCAGTGCTCTCAACGGCGCAAGCAGTTAGGCAGATACTTCACTAGTACCCTACTTTAATTTGCTTTATCTATATTATGGAGAGGATATAATACTTGAGATGTAACCTGTGTGGATATATACTACTTTGTTTAATGATAACTTGCATGAATTGCATAACGCAACACATAATATTTATATCCAGGGAAAAATGGGAGCATGAGTCGGTGTGTGTCCTACGTCAAAAACGATATTCCTTTGTATGATTAAACAATGAAATGAGAAAACTAAAATAGACAATGGAGACTACAAATATACAATGAAAGCTCCATTGGAACCTCTGAGAAACTAGGGAGACTAAAAGTAAGATGCCACAAAATTGCTCAAGGAATGAAGGCATGAAACCAGGTCCAACCATTTCACTTGCCCTTATCACTTTAAACCCCCTTCATGAAACACTCATGAATTGCAGCTTAACATTATGTGATATTGTCAATCTTAAAACAGGAGACTGTGTTCAACATTGTCAGCAACCAGTAAACATTTTAAAAATATTAAAAAGATAACCTTTTCTAGAATACCATTAACTTAAAATGACAAGATTGAGCATGCCCAACTTTGGTAACTAAAATGACACATGAAGGAAACTGAATTTATATCACATATCTTTAATATTGCTAAGTGGGTTGCATCAACAAAATATACATTCAAAATTTTCAGTGATAATCATAGATAATGCTCAGTTTTCCTACAAATAATTAAGAAAAATTTGACATTGGAACGTAACAACAGGTCCAATCTGAACTACTAAAAGATACACACACACACACATATATATATGCTAAAAAATTAAAAGGGGAAATATTACTACCTGCCATTGGAGATTTCATTTTTGGCGATAAAGCCAAAGAAAGGACCCTGATCAGCCTCTTCCAACTTCTTTTGCTTAAAATACTCCTGTAACTCCTTAGCCTTTTGCCTCTGAAACTCCATAGTCACGACACTAGTCTTCTTACTATCCTCCACCGCGGACGGCGAAACAGCAACCGGCTTTGGCGGAGCAGCAGGCGGCGCCGGAGAAGCAGACGGGGTAGATGGTGGGATGGGTTTTACAGGGGGAGTAGCCACAGGTCTTCGTAAAGGGCCATCAGATTGAGAGCTCCTGATGGTAAATACCGAAGCCTTTGCAGAAAATCTGAAAGAAATGGCGGAATTAGAAGATGCGTTTGAGGAAGAAGATGGGTTTGATGAGATTTTGATGCAGGGGAAAGCTGTAGCTGCTGACATTATGCTTTTTGCTGTTTGTTTGTTTCTCTCACTTGCTGAGGGTTTGGGGTTTTGTTAGAGAGAGAAGATTGGATGGCGGGTGTTTGCCTTGTGTTATCGGAATCACAGGTATTTTTGGGTCCGTTTGTGGATAATATGTCGCCAAGTTTTTGCTTCATTGCTTGTCAATGTAACTCCACTACTATATTTTTAAATTTTAAATTTTATATTCTTTTGGATATATTGAACTATATATCCAAAATTCTTTTCGGCATGTGAATTCTTTTGTCAATGCTCTTTTGGGTTTTGGGTATTGAACGGTACTTCATTTTTCAAATCATACTTATTAATTTAATATTTGTTAATTTGTAATTTATTAAAAATTTTTGATTGTACAAATCAAAAGAATATTAAAAAATAGAGTGGTATAAAAATTTGTTAAAATTTTTTGTGATGTATAATATAATTTTTATAACCGCATAAAATTATACATTTTCAATAGTTAAAATTTATTAATTCTTACATAATTATAAAACTTACGTAAATGAACTTGAAAAAATTCAAAAAATTTATATATTATATTATTTTTACATGGACATACAATCCGCACGGTATTAGACTTTTCTCATCTATTTTAAAAACAAAACACATCTCGACAAAGTAAACTTATGGAATGAAGTTATAACCCCTGTTTTTTTTTCCTATACAAATTTACAATTAAAAGGGTAAATTATACTCCGTATTATACTACCTACAACATGGGTCAATTTATGTTTTATGGTATGTGGTTTAACAAAATTTAAGACGACACCTCAGCCTTAAAAATATTAGCACATATTTACACTAATTTTTAGCGTCTTCTCTTCTCGCCCCGAGTTTTATGGTATGTGGTTTAAAAAAATTTATGGCGACACCTCAGCCTTAAAAATATTAGCACATATTTACACTAATTTTTAGCATCTTCTGTTCTCCCCTATGATTGTTATTATCGGCAGTCACTTACATTATGCATGCAGCATTTAATATAAAATCTCAAATTTCTTCCAAAAAAGTCTATCATCTAATATAAAACCAATTGCACAAAAGATCACTGAATCAAGGTAAAGAATCTCAAATGTTGATTTCAATAATTTACATTTATTTAACTCAATAATGTACTCTTATCCCCTAGGAAAGAACTTTAAATAACGAGAGAAATAAAACTTTACAAGACCAATAAAGTTCAGCTCTCCCCAAACTGAAAAACTTGCTCCTACACACTTCCAGATAACTGATGTTCCCCATTCTCATTCTAATCCATGAATCAAAACAATTCAATCACAACTACTCTTCCGTAAAATAGTCCAAAATAATGATTCGTAGCTCAACTACATGATACTGCATGAACATGTCCTTTCATTCCCATTGAAAAATTCATCATCTGATTCACCATCATCACTGCTACAACATGCAGTTCATAACATAAGTGTTTGACATAATTGTGCAATGAATCAAAAAACGACAAAATAGTCGCATAGTATTGGAAAAGCATATAAATCATTAAAATTTCTTTTGGCATAAGAATTAAAAGAAGATTCCAGTTGATGGTTCTATCTGAAAATGGACCGGAAATACCAAGTATTCCAGGTGTAATTGTTGAAACAAAAAAATGCAGAATGAGCGGATAGAGCAATCAGTAATGTCTTTCAAGTTCATACGCATGAAAAAGCGCCACTGGATTAATCTTTATTTATCATTCTTATGCAAATTAATCATTCTTTTCTAATCATTCTTATGCAAAACAAACTCCTTCAATAGCAGTGGACTAAGGAGATATCAACTACTCACGGATTGTAGAATTTAAAACCCAACTTGAAAAGTAGATCTTCAATGAACATGATTGTCAAGAATAAACAGACAAAAGACATCATTAATAAAGCAACAAGGAGATTTATAAGGCATGAGATTCTGAAGAGGCTGGACACACCATCAGATTTTATTCTTACACACAGATTCAGATATAGAACAAAAATAAAGACAACCACTTTTCTTGGTAAGACAAGGAAAAACAAGTTACACGAGGTTAGATCAGCATATAAGCTAGTTTTTGGGTTCCTTGATATTTTATTTAGGATCCATATCGTAAGAACTTGAAAAGCGAGAGCCTGATAGATTCTGATCGGAAACTACTAAAAACAACAGTTAATGACAAGGACAGGAAGCAAACCCACTAATCAAATTTAATAGATTGGCAAGGTTTCCTGCCTTGAGAAGTCTGACACATTCTCAAAGATTTTAGACGACATTCCTTAAAACTGCCCCAGGTTTTTTAACTACAATATGGAACCACTTCTCCTGCTAAATGATTTCGGGGAAAATACTGCACATCCAGCATGTAACTACTAAGAAAGCAAAAGCTAGAAGCGATGAGTAATATCTAAATACTGCTGTTACAAGATCACAGGGAAAGAACCTAAAATATGCACACATACCTTGCTATAGTTGCATTAGAAGATTACATAAGCTTTTTAAATTAGCATTGCATGTGCTCATCTATTTCTATTCATTCCATAAATTTTTATTAAGCAAACATATCCTAAAGTAATTTAATACCCTTTGCACTGTGGGAAAACACATTAAGGAAAAAAACATGCAGGAATGCTGGATAGAGAGAGTCGCAAGAAAATCAGCATCAAAAGAAGATTTCAAGTTGATAAAACCTAGAAAAACTGCTACAAAGTAATAAACAGATTGATAACAACATTAACAATGCCTTGATAAAGTCAGAAACTATTATAGTTTTATTTAATCATTAGTTTTCTCTATTATCAGCTCATCCTTTACCAAATTATAGCTTGCATCCTCATAAACTAACCCAATTAAGTTCCTCGCTAAATGAAACAGAAAGTATATTCATTCAAAGACAAACTGGAATATAATCATGTTTTGACCCTATAAAAGATTTGCATTAGAGGAAGTACATGCAGGGGTGGGTTTCAAACCTATGATTCCGTTTTTAAACAAATAATAGCATGTCATACACTTCTGCTATCAATTTAACTAAATGCAAGGAGGCTGTACATGCTCACTAGCCCATAAAAGCATCAAAGTCAAACTTTTAAGTTGACTTTCGATAACTGACAAAATTTTTATCACTCATGGTGGGTGTACACAAAGTCAAACTTGGGACTGATCTTTGTAACACATAAAACCAGTTCAAACCATGGAGAAATTATTCAACAGTGCATATGGTCTTGTACTTTCATCAAGTTCTGTTGATATGGTCAAAGAATGTTTATCTATTTCATTCAGATGAAAGAAAGCAAATATGTAACCTATAAAAACACAAGGAACAAAGTAAACATAGTACTTACTGCTTCAATGGAGCAAAATGGGAAGCACTAAGAAGGGCAGAGTATTATACTGGGAACATCTAAAACTGTCGAAACAAATTAGGCAAAGGACAAAATTATCAAGACCTAGCCCATCAGTTCGCCACAAACTCAGCAGAAAGAAAGCGACCAACCAAACAAAAAGGAGCTAACTTAATAGAAACTAAACATCATGCAAGCGGTCAAGATGAGATATATCAGACATAAAGTTATAAGAATCACCTCCAGAAACCATTTGTAGACTAACCCCAAAAAAAAAAAAGATTGATTTTCAAACGAACTGCTCTTCTAAGCATTACAACATCTGGTAGTTAACTATTAAGTATAGTTCTCTTCCACTCTTCTGTACTTGGAATGCATGTATGGAAAAGGTGAAACCTGAAAGTTTACCTCAGATGTGAAACAATCGAGGAATATCATGTAAGTAGATTTGAATTCTAATGTCTGTTCCTCGACCCACAACAGTTATAACAAAATCTAAAGATAAAAAATAAATCCAAGTTATAACTTTTGGTTCATTATCTGTTGCTCACTACCATTCTTTGAAGAACTAATAGTAAATACAGCCGTTTCATACTTTAAGTTCTTCAGCTTCGTTCCTTGGAAATTGAGCTTTCAATCTTTTTATCTTTGTTGACAGATAAAACAATAACTACAAAGTCGATATCATATTTCTGATGACCCCTGGGGGTGGATTGCTACATCTCAATATGCTACCAGTGTTTCAAAGATGGTACCAGTAATTGCAAAATTAAATATTAATGACTTGTGTGCGTGTATGATAAGGACCTCCAAGATGGTTATTGCACAGGATTCAAGTAAGGAACATGTTCATTGTCATTTAATTCACACATCACAATACAATGTTCGGTGCTTTACTTATACTTGCATCCTAACTCGACAGCATAGGCACAAATGAATTACCATTTTCGAATGTATATGTATTATATTCATAATCATAAATTTGAGCTCAGATGACTTCCAACTTTGGACTACTTCCTGTTTAAAGGAAGACAATCCTGATATTCTGTTGGAAAAATACCTTTTGCATACGAATATGGTCATCATCGTCATGTTGACGCTCAAAACAATCAGGTGGAACTTAGAAGATGTACAGACCTAAAGCAGATCTATTAAACATTAAACTTTCGGACTAAAGTATCTATGCAATTCTTTTATCATTTTGGCATTTTGCTTTGGCCTGTCTATGTTAAACTTGTTAAATTCATCCATATTTAAGGACAACACACCCCAACAAATTTTCTAGCCATAAAAAAATTTAAAAAGGATATTTTTGACAAAGATTTTATGCTGAATTCTCTCCCTAGCAGTGCACCCTCAAAAGCTTTCAATCAAACACTATGCCATTCAAATACGTGCACATGCATAAAGGTAGAACAACTGCGAAGAAACAACGGACAAGAAATATTCTTCAATGAAATTATTTTTACAAAGAAGCTCTCATACCTGGCCTCAAATTCTCGAACCTCGGCAAGCTCTCCTCCAGATACATCTATCCAGTGCACTTTCCTCGTTTCTGTGTGAGCAGGAATTTCATTACCCTTTTCTCTTAAGAAGTCACTCTCATTACTGTCTCCACTAGAAACTGGAATGTGAGTTGCTGTTTTCTTCAAGCTACTCTTAAGATCAGCCTGCTTTGGAATAACACCACTTTCAACAGGATCAGAGGTTTTGTCGTCAGCCTTCTCATTGTCGGGAACACGAGGTTCCAGCAAGATGTCATGCTGTTGAGTGGGTCCTACTTTCAACGGAGATGGGCTATCAAGTCCTGAGGCAGCGCGACCAAAGCAGGCAAGTGAGGCGCACCCACGGACAAGCCGGTTTTTAGCGGAAGCCAGCTGTAGATCGAGATCAGATTCTTGGTCTACCAACTGGTACTGATTCCACGGTGTAACTCTCATGGGTTTCTCTTCGTTCTTCTGGCCCAGGAGAAGAAGAGCCAGGCCCTTACTATAACCAGAAGCCGAGGAAGAGAAAAACCCTCCTCCTTCCACAGCCAATAACATCAGTTCTGATCATCTGGACATCCTATATTACTCTTCAAGAAATTTGTTCAACTTCAAACAACTGAAACCCCCTTAATATCAACCACTGAAATGGAGTAATATAAAAAACATCGTTACATCAGAAAACGTAAAAATAAAATCACAGGACAGGAAAGCAATAATTGGTTTAGGAGAAGTTGTAAGAATTGTTATGGGCTGTTTGGTTGGATTGGAATCATTAGAGGAAGGAATAGAATGGATGTCCCTTGTTGTAATCGATGACAAATGGAAACATAATCAGCATGAGTCATTTCATTACACGTCTGGTACGTTATCTAACAATTGTGATGGAATGAAATAAGTTTACAACAAAAGACTAAAATGGCCTTGTAAATGATAGCAAATTCAATGATACTGCAAACCACTCATCCCAACCCCCAAGTTTCTTGTAAACTAACTGACCTTCTCCCACCTTCCATCCCATCTCCCACCTCCCAGGCTCCCACGTTCACCCTCCTTTCTCCCGAAGGCTTCAACATCTACTTTATTATTTTCCTAATATTCTTATATGAATATATAGATCCCTGAAGTACGATAATCTACTGTGAGTTAATAATTAATGGAGTAGCAACCTGATGGTGATAGGAGTATAGGACTGATGGTGAGGTGTTGGTATGATGGTAGTGGTAGTCATGGTGGCCACATTGTGTTGGTGTTGGTGATGACAACGGTGTTGCAATTGAATAGAGAGCTGTTGATCAACGAGTAACAAATCTAAGTGACAATGGTGGTAGAATGGTGGTGCTGGAGTGCTGGACTTTTAGGTCATGGTGATAGGAGGGTATTTGAGTCCAATCATTTAGTTTCATTCGCTTCATCATAGAGGAGGCATAGGAAAGCCAAATCAGCTCCATGCATGAATTAAGTATTCCAATGGAATTGTCATTCTGATTAATTAGTGTGACAAACATTGGAAAGGAATGCTCATTAGGAGAAGAGCATTCCATTCCCACAAGAAGTACCACCAAACAAAAAGCCAGTAAATTACAAGATTTCTAAGCAGTACTCATTCACAATTATTAATTACATAAGCAGACAGAACAAAAGAACAAAAGGACAAAAGGAAAACACTAAAGACCCTTTAATAGGATGAACCAATGGACAAAACAATACTACAGAATCAAATTTGGACCAAAGATAATAAAGAAACTGCATTTATGTGAATGCATTTATGTAATAATTCAAATGCATAGAAATCATAACAATAATTTGACATGAAAGCTCACCCATTAAACTCAGAACAGTAGCAACTGTTTGAAAAGATTCCGGCCTAAATTTTTTTTAACATAATTCGATCAAGCAGAGACCAAAAGAAAATTGGTAGAAAAAATATAATTAAAAATATTTTCATAGAATCAATTTCATAAGAACCAAATTGTTCATTACATACGTAAAAAACAATCACAAAATCTCAATACAAACTCTCTAATTTGGTCGATTCAACTTGCAAGTCGCACGCACATATCTATTTTCACAATTACCAAAAAGCAAATTCAAAGCAAGAGATCTCACAACTCGCTATCCACAACAGCACCAAAACTATCAAAAATGACAACAAGCACAACTTGCAAAGTCCTAGCTCTCTCACGAACTCCATCACCGAAGCAAACAACTAGTAGTAACTACCACCATTCTTTCATAAAATTTTCGAAAATTAGAATTCATAGAGTAACAGAAACCGAGAAACTCACAGATCTGTGAGATGAAATCTCCGGCCGACTATCTCGTCGACGGCAGGGCTTCGCCGGATTTAATGGCGACTGCGTAATTCGATCCAAAAGAGGCTTCAAAAATAGAGACGCGAAAATTGAAAGACTTTTACATGTCGAAAATAAATAAAATAATTATGTACTAGTTGCGCAATTTGGAGATTAAAAATGACAGGAGCCACTCAATTATTAAAGTTTTATGCAATAATAAAATAAAATTGACTCCTTTCTATGGTTTTCTTTTATAAAATTTTGCATAAAAGGGGGACTCTTTCAAATATGGTGTGCACTGTTTGTTTTTCTCTTGGGAAAATTAAATACTTTATTTATCTACTAAGTTGAAATTAAAATTTGATTCGAAATTCGATTCGTTTATTTGATTTTAAGTGATTATTTTTTTATTTACCATATAATGTATGAAAAATACTAATTTTAGGGTATAATTTTTATGCAGATTTTTGTAAATTACAATTATAAGTTATCAAGAATATTTTAATACATTATTATTTAAAAATAAATTAATTACTATCATATGACCACTATTTTGTGTTTTACATGAATGTCAGTCTCATGTCCCATTTACTACGCTGGATAACAAAGTCTTTGCAATGTTAATATATTTTCATATGCAAAATTGATATTTTTAAAAAATTCTTTTCACATGACGAGTAAATAGAATTTACATTTGTATGAGATAAAATGATATAAAAATATCAAATTCCCTTGTAAAAATATCATTTTTCTAATTTTATTTGTTAAAATATAATCAAGTTAAAAATAAAAAGAAGACAGTGTGCTAGAACTTATTAAAATGGTATAAAAATATCAAATTCCTTTGTAAAAATATCATTTCTCTAATTTTATTTGTTAAAATATAATCAAGTTAAAAATAAGGAAATACAGTGTGCTAAAACTTATTTATTTAGTGAATTTTTAGGTAGGATATATCATCAAATACCATATTGGTACGTATTCCACATATACATTGTTGTTAAATTTTGGTCATTTCAATACATCATCCACTGATTCATATATTTTTGTTTAATTTATTAAAAAATCAAAATTAGTTGATTTATTAGGTCATTTGTCAATAAATTTTACTATGGAGGTAATTACAAATTTATAAGTTAAGCCTGCTTTTTTAATTGCTAGTCCATGGGCTGTTGGCTGCCATCTTTTCCTTTTCCAACACTGAAAAGCCTTTTTGTGCTTTAACTTTTTTAATTTATTGATGAAATTCTTTTTAATACCAATTCAATTTCCACCCCATAAAAGTTTAATTTCTTGACATAAAAGTCTTAAAAAAAGAAATACTTTTATCATTTAAACTAATTCATAATTGAATGAATGAAATTGTTAGTTACAACTTGCAAATAATTGTATATAATTTGCAGTCAAATCAGTAGTTCTTTTTTCTAGCTTAAATAAGAATAGTTGCATGTAGTTATATATAATAATTTTTAAAAAGATATAGAGTTTGCACATTAAGATTGTTTGAAATTATGTACTCATTTGTTTCAGGTTAAAATTATGAAATTTTATATTCTGACAATGTAATTTACATAATCAGAATTTAAAATTTTAAGTTGAAATAAACGATTTATATATAATGTATGAATTGTTAATATAGCATTGGACAAGCAGTTAAATATGTTAGTTTACATGTATGTTCATAGTGCGGGTATTTTTATTTTTTTAGGTAATATTAAAAAAATTATATTTTTTTAGATTTTTTTTTTATTTCTAATGTTTTCATATATATAATTATATGTATAAGGTAGTTCTTTTTTTAACTTTTAACTCATTTAAAATCAAAATTAAATAATATTTTTTCTAACCATGAAAACAAAAATTCATTCAAAATCAAATTAAATAAAATTTGGATTTGAGTTAATTAAACTTATTTTTAATTACAATAGGAAAAAGAAAAAGAAACCAAATTAACCTAATCAACAATTGATTAAGCATAATCGACTTTGTCCCCGAAATATAGTTTGTCAATTGATATATAATAATAAAAAAAAATTATTATCAAAAATACTTATTACAACGTTCACATGAAAACAAGCACATTCAAAACTTGTTCATCATTTAAGAGTAAAGATATTCCGTTTGATATTTTTTGAAATTCATTTAGCATGTACAATTTTAAATGAAAAAACATAGGATGGTTTAAAGTCGCGGTCGATGTCATTATTCATACTGAAACTTACAAAGTCTTTCTAACAACTAGTTCAGATACCCATGCACAACACAGACTTTATAATTAGGTATTTTTTTAGTTAGTTTTATATTTTATTTCCTGTTTTTCTGAACCGAATAAATTATTTTGAAATTTGTGGTAATATTTTTTATAGTTACTTTGTCATTTGTAATTTGGAGAGAAACTAATTTGATTTGATATGTTTTTTTAATAATAAAAAAAAGGCAATCTTATGTTCTCTCAATTGGAATTTCATTTTAAAGTTTTTAAATGTCTAAACTGTATATTTAATTTTACATGTTGTATTATGCTATGGTAGTTATGTATAAATGTATAATTTTATTTGTTTGTTTGTTTGTTTCTCTATAGCTGCTGTACGACATACGCGAGTTTAGTATATTTTATTTGTTTGCTTGTTTTAGTTTCGGAGTGGAAGGAGTACATTTTCAATGTGATATACGAAGTAGTATTTTGTTTCGATATTTGATATCTATTTTTTCCTCCATTTTATAATAGAAGTTAGGTAGTTAATTTTTTTTCAAATATTAAGATTACATATATAATTGATATTTACTTATATAAATTTTAAGTTTTTTAAAACAAAATTTATCACTAATATTAAAGTTGTGATAAATATTTTTGGGATGTATTTTTGCTGGGAAAGGGATCGATTTGCTCAATTTTTTTTTATAATTTTTTACTAAAACAATTGAATAAAAAAAAGAAATTAAAATGCTTTTCTGTACACCTTTTTCATTTCTCCCAGTCTCCCTCTCACAATTTCTTCTCTGGTTCTCCCATTCCATATTCTTCCATTTCTCCCTCTCTTCTACATATTTTCGTCCTCCAAAAATTTTATGATATGATGATTTGATGCTTGAATTTTACATTTTCTAGTGTCGACTTTTAATTTATCTTATTTTTTAATGAGATTTTTCTTAACACTCCTCTTTCTGCAAATTTTCAAAATTTTGGTGGTTTGATTTTGTAATTTTGTTCGTCTTTAATGTTTTTGAGTTTAAACATGAGCGAAAGTCTGATTGTTAGTTTCTTTTTCTATCCCAGAGTTTGTCTAGTGTATTTGTATTAATTGAGTTGGAAACTGGTTAACTCAATATGAATTATCGTCACTAAACTAATAATTAATAGATAGATAGTGTGAAGGGGTTATGTAATGAAAAATTATGTCTTTTAAAAAAATAAAAAAGAAACATGATTTTTCACTAATTTATTTTTGAACGAACAATAATGTAAGTGTTATAATATATAGCAAATGTAAAAGAGAGATGATATAATATAAAACAGAAGTAAAGAGAAAGAGAATAATATTATTGCTATTTGAAAAAATGTGTGTCCTTTACATTCTACAATGCCTCTATTTATAGGCAAAAAAGATGAAAGAAAAGATGGAGAAGTGGAGAAGTGGGAAGTGAAGTAGTGGAGAGGTGGGAAAGTGGAGTAGTGGAGAGGTGGAGTAGTAGATAATGTAAAATGTCTATATATATATATTACATAACACTCCCCCTTAGACATTTTACCTTGTATTATACACAATTAATATGTTCTGCTGAACAAATTATAAATTAGGTACGTCAGGACCAAATTAACTGATACTTCTGGATCAGTTATGTTGCCTCATTAAAACCTTACTAAGAAAACCCAGTGGGACAAAACTTAGTGAAGGAAAAAGAGTACAACGTGTATAATACTCCCCCTCATTTTAGTGTATATCTCTGAAATGACGGATACCAATCTTCTGTATAAGTTGTTCAAAAACTTTTCTCGGCAATGATTTTGTAAATAGATCTGCCAAATTATCACTTGACTTAATTTGACAAACATTTATCAAACCATCCTTCTGTAGATCATGTGTTGAGAAGAATTTTGGTGAGATGTGTTTGGTTCTGTCACCTTTAATATATCCCTCTTTGATTTGAGCAATACATGCTGCATTGTCTTCATATATCACAGTTGGGCTTCCTTTGATTGACTCGAGTCCACATTCCTCCTGGATGTGTTGAATCACTGATCTCAACTATACACATTCTCGTCCAGCATCATATAAAGCAATTAATTTGGCATGATTTGATGATGTTGCTATCAGTGTCTGTTTTGTTGATCGCCATGAAATTGCAGTATCTCCATATGTAAATACATATCCAGATTGTGACCGAGATTTATGTGGATCTGATAAATACCCTGCATCTGCATACCCAACTAATTTGGATTCTTTATTCTTTTGGTAAAATAGTCCCATATCACTTGTCCCACAAAGGTAACGAAACACATGTTTAATTCCGTTCCAATGTCGACGTGTTGGATCAGAGCTATATCTTGCCAATACATTGACAGAAAATGCAATATCAGGTCTTGTATTATTAGCAAGATACATCAAAGCCCCAATTGCACTTAAGTATGGTACTTCTGGACCAAGACCTTCTTCATTCTTTTCTCAGGGACGATAAGGATCATTTTCTATGTCAAGTGATCGAACAACCATTGGTGTACTTAGAGGATGAGTTTTGTCCATATTAAAACGTTTTAACATCTTCTTGATGTAATTTGATTGATGGACAAAAATACCATTTTTCAAATGCTCGATCTGCAGGCCAAGACATAATTTTGTTACACCAAGATCTTTCATTTCAAATTCTTCCTTTAATAAATTTGCAGTCTTTTCGATCTCTTCAGGAGACCCAATGATATTCAAATCATCAACATATACTGCAACAATTGTAAAAGCCGAGATTGTTTTTTTAATAAAAACACATGGACTAATTTCATTTGATTTATATCCCACTTTTATGAGATATTCAGTTAGTTGATTGTACCACATTCGACCCGACTGTTTTAGTCCATATAAAGATCTCCGTAACTTTATAGAAAACATTTCTCGAGGTTTTGATTTAAATGCTTCACGCATTTTTAGTCCTTCAGGGACTTTCATATAGATATCATTATCAAGTGATCCATATAAATAGGCTGTGACTACATCTATGAGACGCATTTGAAGTTTTTCAGTGATTGTGAGACTAATTAGGAATCTGAGAGTTATTGCATCCACTACAGGTGAATACGTTCCTTCATAATCAACTCTTGGTATTTGTGTAAAACCTTGTGCTACAAGCCTTACTTTATATCTCACAATCTCATTTTTCTCATTCCTTTTTATTGCAAATACCCACTTGTAACCTACAGGGTTAACATCTTTGGGAGTAAGGACTACAGGTCCAAAAACATTGCGCTTTTCAAGTAAATCTAATTCAGATTTCAGGGCATCTTTCCATTTTGGCCAATCATTTCTATGCCTACACTCTTCAAGAATTTTTGGCACATAATCATTCTCATTTAGCACATCAGTTGCTATAGCATATGCAAAAATTTGATCAACACTTGTTTCATTGCGGTTCCATATTGTACTATTTTGTACATAATTTATTGAGATCTCATAATTATTAGGTATCTGAGTTTCTTCTGGAACTTCATCAACCTCTTCTGGGGTTTCATCGACCTCTTCTGGGGTTTTATCGATAACCTCTTCTGAGGTTACACCAACTGCTCTATTCTGCTATTTCCTTTTTCGTGGATTTCGATCTTTGGAACCGATTGGTCTTCCACGTTTTCTTTGTATAGAAACCTCTGTTGGGATTACATTAATTCGAGCAGGTGCATTTAAAGCTGGTACATGTGATTTAGTAACCCTTTTTGTATCCACAAATGCATCTGGTAATTCATTTGCTATTCTTTGCAAATGTATAATCTTTTGAACTTCTAGTTCACATTGACCACTTCGGGGATCAAGATAAGATAATGATGATGCATTCCAATTTACTTCTTGTTCTAGCTTTTCTTTTTCTCCCCCTAAGATTGGGAATATTGTCTCATTAAATTGACAGTCAGCAAAACGTGTTGTAAAAACATCTCCAGTTTTTGGTTCTAAATATTTAATAATTGATGGAGAGTTAAAACCAATATAAATTTCCAATCTTCTTTGTGGTCCCATTTTTGTACGTTGTGGTGGAGAAATTGGAACATACACAACACAACCAAAAATTTTAAGATGAGACAAGTTTGGTTCTCTTCCGGAGACCAATTGTAATGGAGAAAATTTATGATATGCAGTTGGTCTTAATCTAATAAGTGCAGCAGCATGTAAAATGACATGTCCCCATGCAGAAGATGGTAGATTACTTTTCATAAGTAATGTTCTAGCAATCAGTTGTAATCTCTTAATTAATGATTCTGCTAAACCATTTTGTGTATGTACATGAGACACCGGATGTTCTACCATAATCCCAATCGACATACAATAATCATTAAAAGATTGGGATGTAAACTCTCCTGCATTATCAAGTCTAATGCTTTTAATTTGATAATCTGAAAAATTTGCTCTCAGTTGGATAATTTGTGCTAATAGCCTAGCAAATGCAACATTTCTTGTTGCCAATAGACAAACATGTGACCATCGAGTTGATGCATCAATTAAAACCATAAAATATCTAAATGGTCCACACGGAGGAACAATAGGCCCACAAATATCTCCTTGAATTCTTTCCAAAAATGAAGGAGATTCATTTTCAATTTTATTTGAAGATGGCCTAATTATTAATTTTCCAAGAGAGCATGCTGCACATGATAAATCTTTTGATAATAGGATCTTCAGGTCCTTTAGGGGATGCCCATTTGCACTTTCAATTATTTTTCTCATCATAGTGCTACCTGGATGACCTAACCTGTCATGCCACAGAATAAATGTTTTTGTGTCAAGTAACTTCTGGTTACTGACCATATTTGATTTTATTGGACTTATGTTCGTGCAATATAATCCAGAGGATAAAGCTTTCAACTTTTCCAATATGATCTTCTGGCCATATTCAATAGATGTTATGTGAAGATACTCAATATGATTTTCAATCATGGTTTCAAGATGATAACCATTCCTTCTAATATCCTTAAAGCTTAGTAAATTTTTTCTGGATTTACTTGAGTATAATGCATCGTTTATAAATAATTTTGTTCCTTCAGGTAACAAAATACAAGATCTTCCAGAGCCTTCAATTAAATTACTAATGCCAGATATTGTATTAACATGTGTCTCTGCAGGAGACAATTGAGAAAAATATCTCTTACTTTTTAGTATAGAGTTTGTTGTTCCACTGTCTACTAAACATTCATCTTTACTATTTGCCATAGCTTTTCTTGAGCCTCCAATCATATTCTATTTCCTTGGAACAAGAAAAATATATATAAGATCAAATAAAAGGAAAACTAATTTTATTTCATGAAAAACTAACTTACAACATATGTAAAGAGAAAAAGAAAATTAAACTAAACTTATTATTAAAACAAAAATAACAAAAACTAATTCATGACATTAATCTCTTCATCAACATTTTTGAAGAAATCAGAAACATCTAGGTGTGTATCTATAAGCATATCATTTGAATCATCTTCAACTAGATTTGTTTCTACTTCTTTTCCTTTTTTCTTGATGGAAGCTTGGTAGAGTTCAACCAAGTGTTTTGGAGTACGACATGTGCGTGACCAATGATTTTCCATACCACATCTAAAGCAAACATTTTCATGTTTTTTATAAGATGAAGAATTATTTCCCTTTTCATATCTCCCAGCATTGTTTTCATTTGATTTAGGATTATGACCATCACGTCGCCAAACATTAGTGCGACCTTGTCCACGGCCTCTTCTGGGGCTGCGACCACGTCCTCGTCCTTGACCTCCTTTAAATGATGTCGCATTCACTTCAGGGAATGGATTAGAACCAGTGGGTCGTGATTGATGATTTTTCATCAAAAGCTCATTATTTTGTTCCGCAACAAGAAGACATGATATCAGTTCTGAATATTTTTTAAAACCACGCTCTCGATATTGCTGCTGCAGGAGCAAATTCGTGGCATGAAATGTAGATAATGTTTTCTCTAACATGACTTCATCAGTAATCTTTTCTTCACATAACTTTAATTCAGAAGTTATACGAAACATTGTAGAATTATATTCACTTATAGATTTAAAGTCTTGCAACCTTAAATTAAGCCATTCATAACGAGATTTTGGGAGGAGTACTTGTTTTTTATGGTCATACCTTTCTTTTAAATTTTTCCACAATTCTAACGGGTCTTTCACCGTTAAATATTCAGTTTTTAAATCCTCGTGGAAATGATGACGGAGAAATATCATTGCTTTGGCTTTCTCCTGCAGGGAGGCCTTATTTCCATCTTTTATTGTTTCTCCAAGATTATTTGCTGTAAGGTGGATCTCGGCATCGAGAGTCCATGGGAGATAATTCTTACCCGATATATCAAGAGCATTGAACTCAAGTTTAGAAATGTTGGCCATAAGAACTACAAAAAAAATGCTACGAATTTAAAATATGCATTTATATTCAATAAACATAAATAAAAATGACTAAAGAAAGAATTTTAATAACTTCTGGTTATTAAGAGAATTAAGTATTGGAGACATATATATATAATGCTAGGCAAAGAACTTCAGGTTCTCTTTTATAAAAATTACAAATAAGAACTTCAGGTTCTTTTTGTTTATTGTACGTTAAGAACTTCAAGTTCTTTTGTATAAAAATTACAAATAAGAACTTCAGGTTCTTGTTGTTTATTGTTAAGAACTTCAAGTTCTTTCTTTTTAAAAAAATCTAAACTATAAAAACTTCTGGTTTTATCATGTACTTAATTTATCATTCTCTTCTGGGAATGAAAGTATTACTTTCATACAATGTTAAATAAAATAAGGTATAAAATAAAAGTAAAGATTAATAAGATACAATTTAAAAAGTACCTTATTCTCGAAACAAAATCTGATTGTAGAAACCTTGTACTTCTACTCGAATAAAATCCAATCGCAATTTGACTAGAGCAAACTCGTGCTGATAACGTGTTATAATATATAGCAAATGTAAAAGAGAGATGATATAATATAAAGCAGAAGTAAAGAGAAAGAAAATAATATTATTTCTACTTGAAAAAATGTGTGTGTCCTTTACATTCTACAATGCCTCTATTTATAGGCAAAAAAGATGAAGAAAAAGATGGAGAAGTGGAGAGGTGGGGAAGTGAAGTAGTGGAGAGGTGGGAAAATGAAGTAGTAGAGAGGTGGAGTAGTAGATAATGTAAAATGTCTATATATATATATATTACATAACAGTAAGATACCATTATCAATATATGACTTGATTGACAAGTCAATTTCTGCATATACATATATATATATATATACACCGAGACATACACACGTATACCGGAGATGATGATCGATGACTAAGGTTAGAAAAATATATTATTTGTTTCAATTTAATTTTTATTGTCTAAAATTAAAAAAGACAGTAAGATAAATTTTGTGATTTATATGTCCATTATAAGTCATAAATTCCCAATTTTAAATGTATTTTCTTACATCTTCAAAATATTTTCGCATAATTAAAAAGTATATGAATGTTAGATGATGATCTAGTCTCGTGCTATATTTAAAAATGGAATAACAAATATAAAACTACACAAAGATTTAGTTTTATATTATGAACCATGTAAAATGTGCAGCAAAAAATGATTCACATCATATCAAAGAAAGATAAGAAAAATGATGATTTATCCCCACGTATGCACATAATTGTATCAGGAAAATAAATTTATAATCTAAAGGAGCGTACTGTGAGTGTATATGCTATAAAATATAATTTATATTTTTCTACCACCCCTAAAGGTATTGATAAAGTTCTTTGAGGGATATTCAAATGAAAATTATGGGCCGAATGATTAGAATGTCAAAAAGGTAAAGTACTTCTTGCTTATCTCTAGAAACTTTATTTGAGTCCATTAGATTAACTTTCTCATGTGCTATATAAAAAAAGATTTTAACTTTCTAATGTGAACTTATTAACTTCAAAGTGAACATGACATAGAAATATAGAATTACTACCTCAGTTTCAAACTCAACTATTAAAGATATAGTTTTATGTGTTGAGTATATAATTTTAAAAATAAATTATGTTGTGGTTAAAGATTTTTGTTATAAAGTAAAAGAAAATAATTATTATTATATGAATTAAAATTAATTAAATTAATATTAATTTAAAATTTAATATGTCATTATTTAACTTAAAAAATCAATATGTAACGCATAAGACCATGGTCTATATGGGACATTTAGGTTGTTAAGCCGTTGCTACAATGGTATCTTTACTATTAATCTAATGTTCAATATGATTCTAATAGAGATTACATTTGTATTATTAAGTAAACTCATCATATTTGAATTTGTTGAATTAGTTAAATATATATGTCTAAATTTGAGTATAAAATTTATTGTTTGTTTTAAACTCTCACATCCAATCAAATAAGCTATTTTGGAGGGAGGGGATGATTTGTCACATCATATGAGTTTTTGTTAGGTACAATTGTTGATGATGTTACTTAGAGTTTTTGTTGTGCATCTGTAAATATTTAAAGTGTTTTATGAACCTTAATATATCTGCACAAGTTTTGCATCCACTTATGATTAATTTAATCATCAGAGGATGAACTGCACTATACTATACAAGTCATCAGTGAAAACATCTAAATGACTTAATAGTATAGTAGAGAATATCTAAAGCTATTTATAAGTTTTTAAGTATCCCGCGCATTAGACATTCTAAATGAAATCAGCAAAGTTTCAGTAATTAAAATCAGTCAGGGGAACCCGTCAGGGGAATCCATCAGGGGATGACAATGGCAGACCAATCCGTTAGGAGAACGCGTCAGAGAATGATAGTGACAAGTCAACCCGTCAAGGGGAATGCTTGACACTACATCAATGGATGGTGTAAGTCTTGACGTCAGGGGATTAATAAACACTTAGGTAACTCTACAACAAGAGATTAACTTAAGTGAAGCATGAAACATTGATCAAGTCTTAAACAAGACTTGTCATCAGGGGATCCAGAAGCATTAATCAAGTTCACATCAGGGCTTGTTATCAGGGGATAGTTATGATTGCATACACTTGTCATCAGGACTTACACGCGAATCATTGAAACTTGTTATAGAAGCAAGAGATATAATTGAAAAGATATTTCTTGAAATTTGGTGGTCCAATGACAACTTTCGATCATTAAATGATCGAAGATTAGGGGATGAAAAATAAGTAACAAAAGTCATCAGTAGTCTGACACATCATTCCCAAAGGACATCGATGTGACATATATGTCGCTAAGTTGAAAAAACAGCACGTCTAAGCACGTGAGTTCAACAACTTATCTTCTATATATGCAAAAGAGTTCTCATTACATAAAAAAAAAAGAGAGGGAAGAACATCCAACAGGACAACCAATAGAGAGAAACACACAGACATTAGAGAGAAGGTTTGTAATATATCTTGAGAGAAATATTCAAAAAAAATAAGAAGCTAGTGAGTGTGAAAAGAAGTTGTAATTTTATTACAAAGAAGCTGAAATTGTAGCTGTTTAATTACGCTTATAATTAAACAGATTTTCAAAAAAACATTAAGTTTTAATATAACTATTTTAACTTGAATACTTGTGTGTTCATCTTAAATTCATTATAATTTTTCTGATTTTGTAACTATTTTCAGCCGTGCTTAAAAACTTTTTATATAGAGTAAGAAATTTGTAGTGTTTGTATTCAACCTCCCTTCTACAAACACTTGAGCTTATTTTATACTAACAGTTTTTCACACTTTTCTAAAAACAATTTAATTATTCCTATCCTTAAATACCCTCAATTATATTTAATGAACTGATATGAGAAGAAAGACTTATTTTTATGCATTGAAAAAATTAAAGTTATTTTAATATTACACACAAATTAAACACAACAATTAATGATTTTTTAATGTTTGTGCATGGTCAAAAAAGAATTATGTAATGAGATGGAGAAAGTATCTTACCTTAAATATTTGAATTAATTTATTTTATTATTTTATTAAAAAGTCTTAACCATTCAATTTTATTTTAGTGGCTTATTAAATTGATAAATTAAACCTAATAAGAGTTGAGTGATAATATAAATATCACGCTCAATTCCAAAGTCAATAAACACACATTAAAATCAAAATAAACACAACCTTAACACGCTCGATTCCTAAGTCAATAAAAAATCATTAAGAACTAAATAAGCACAAGTTTAATGCTTAATTTCCAAGTCAATAAAAAAAAATATTAAGAGGTAAATAAACACAACCTTTAATTGCGTTTATTTCATTAATCGAAAAGATTCACCAACTCTAAATAAGCTAAGAGGTCATATATTTACTTGAAATAATCTATTTGTTTGAGCGATTTACCTAAAACATCTGAACCGGTTAGAAACACCTAAACTTTATATATCAATTTCGTTATAAATTTACTCTGTTCCATGCACTTGACATGGATTGTGAGTTGTCAAAAGTAGTTCTGAAGCTAATAATATGCAAAAAAATCAGTGCGATTTTATCACGACAGTAAGAATGTCTACAGCAAAAGATTAATGTGATCACATCAACAGCTAAAAACACCTCACGTATCTGTTCCAATCTACGATACTTGCTGTCAACCTGAATATTTGACCTCACATAAAAACAAGTGAAAGAGACTAACACAAGTATAATAGCACATGATCTACATTTCAGCATTCAGAGCAGGTATTACGATCAAATATATCATATACACCAACAATTTTCACGAGACTTGTAACGTTGCATGCTCGCAATGACCCCGAAAAATAAGCAAACCATGTCAATCCAATATTTGATAATCCTATGAGAATTGCTTTACATAGAAAATCAAAGACTCAAAACAAGCTGTGCTTCAATTATTTAAAGGAATAAAAAAGACTATGTTGAGATAGGCTTGGTGCTCATCACATTGCCTTCAGCACTGTGAGAACGAAATAAATCTACTTGACACGATACGAACCACCTTGTGTGAGTAACCATCCCATGTTGTGCTGCTTCCTTCAACTTTACTGAAAGACTGGAATAGCAATTGTACGACTTGTGAGCGAAGCAGGGCAAGCAGCTTCTGAAAGAAACTACTTCACATTAATCAGTAAGTAGGTTCATGGCCTGGACTATCTGAATGCATATCCATGGAGGAATCATTAAAGTTGCTATTCTGTTGTTGATTAGGGTTAGGATCATTATTCCTGATCCCAGTAGGAGGATGTTGTACACCACTTGGATAAAAATCGCCCTGAGAAATATGATAATTCTGAAGACTCCTACGAACAGGGCTTGATAGAGCATTTGAGAAAACATTTTTGGGCTGCTGATCACTCTGTTCGGATCGGAAAACCTGTGCAGCTGTTGGTGAACCGGATAAACCTGAAGAAGCAAGGATACTTGAGTTTGTGAAGGGCATTGCTCCTTGCAAATGTTGATTCTGCAGTGGAGCTCTAGGTGACATAGATGGCTCCTCCCCATAACAGTCCAAATCACCCTGCTTTAACAGACTGATAAGAAATTGGTGGCATGTCTATGAAGTAACAGACTAGATATGAATGTCCAAAAAGAGGGAGGAGGGAAGGAAGTGCAAATGAAGAAGCTTGGAATTCAAGATGCACATTCATGCACAGCATAAGATAAAGCTTACACCAACTATAGGTGTTTATATTTGTGTGTGTTTTTTTTTTTTTTTTTTTTTGGGGGGGGGGGGGGGGGGGGGGGGGGGGGGGGTCACCAACGAAGCAACAACACAACTTAACTGTGAGTCATAATTTGAAAGGAAGATACATATTTTAAGACACATTCCCTATTATCCTCCCAAAGGAGAAATATAATATTGTAAAGTCCAGAGAAGGAAAGAGGTAGTCATCGATTCAATTGGACTCCATCAATGGAATTATGTACATCAACTAAAAACGGGAAAATATATCACAAGTTTATCCTACAACCAAAACATTTACTTTATCTATCGAGATTTTCTGTCTATAAGATTTATTGGCTTATAAGACATAAAGACCTACAGTTAACTATTAATCCTATAAATTTCCCAAAGCATACAACTATTCTATGCTAGCAATTAAATGTGCTTTCTAGAATATAATCTATCTCTCTGAAGTATACTCAAAATCTTTTGAGCTACTTTCTTGTTCGGAAGTTGCCAACTATCAAAGATTAACCAAATTTATATTCAAGTTAACAGCTGTGATGTATACTCTTTTAAACCTTCCCAAATTATCTACTTTTAATCATCATAGATTTGTATAAAGGTGGATATCTCAAGTTCAGAAGACACAAGATCAGAGGGACATTTCTGGTAATGACTACCACTGTAACTTTTATAATTTTGTTTCAAAAAGAGACGGATTACAACAATAACGAATTAAATACACACAAGTTAGAGTATGTTAATACAAGGACACCCAGCAACATAGAAGTGCCTGAACCCCTATACAACCAAGGAAAGGCCTATCTAGAAATAGGCCCTCAGACCAAGCTCTGACAAAAATAAACCAAAAAATTAGACACCAGAAACAGGGTAAAAACTCGTTCTGCCAAAACAAGCTACCTAAAAATAAGTGAGGATCTAACATAAAGCGCCATCCTTGTAGTAATATCTAACTTCTCTTGCATAGTAACTAGTAATCGACTATATGAATAATAAAGTTCTATGTCATTTCGCCCTTGGCCGATGCTTGGGGTCTCAAAGAAATTATACTCAAATGAATCTCAAGAGACTTGAAATTCATGACTTGATAGAATCCTTGAATTTTCCATTTCATCACAGACCCTCTTTTCCATTTGAAGCCCTACAAAACATGGAGAAACTCCACCAGGATTTTAGCAACCCTGGAAAATGAGCAAGACATCCTCACAAGTTCTGGACAAACTTAAAATGCAGAAGCAACAAGTCAGTCAATTCACAATCCTTCTTGTATATAAACACTTTTACACAACAAACTTACCCTTCCTCACAACAAAATCTTAAAATCTTTACTTAACTTAAAATCTTCACCTAAATGAAATACCTTCACAACAAAATCCCTTGAACTCTCATATAAGAATCAAAAATCACACACCCCACCCCCCCAAACCCCGGCTTCTCTAGTGTGGGGCCATACTTCACAAAGCCTTTACCACAGTTAAAGCATCTAACTTCCAGCCAGAAAGGCAAGAGCACATCAACCTCTTCCGACACACATTTTGGAAGTCTAGAACGTGGGTTGCCACAAACAAATGCATTCATGATCTGCATATGGTCCGCAACCCGCATCTCCTGTTTTTCGTGGTAATCTATTCCAACCAGTGTCCTTCCTTCGATACTCGTAAATGTAACAAACAGAAGCCAGTGACCATCACACCTTATTTTTCGGGCATTCTAAGAACAAGGTGCACACATCTTTGGAAGATTACCTTTGCAGTTCTTAAAGCAGAACCCTGTAAGTTCTAGGGAGCATCACCATTATCACATCTGTGCCAAGGTGAGCATCTTGTCTTCCTACGTTGTGGTTAGTGGTCATTGGTAGATCTGCATCCTATTTTTTTCTCTGTCATTAATTGTTTCTTATTTTCCATACGGTGAAGTCTTCGCCGTCATCCATGTCGATTGTCTTTTTATTAAAAAGCAATAAATAATAAATAATAAAAATTGTTATCTTTCAATAATAAACAGGCCCCAATGATGACAACATAAAAAACTAAACCTGTAGGTAAGCAAGAATGTCAGCTGTAGTCACTCTTGATCCACCCTCTTGTTGTCTCAAAATCCATTGATATAGCTTTTCCTGCAAAAGCTTGGATAACGCAAAGTTAATGAAATATCAAGACGGAGTACAAACTAAAAAATTGTGCAACAGGATGATATAATCAAAGCTGGACAGCCAAAGATCTAAGAATTGCCACCTTCTGCGCAAAATAAAGTCTAGAGAAGAGGTTAAATTAAAATTATCCTTGAAAATTATATTCTCGTTTGAGAGCTCAAGCCTACAGATTGCAAAAGCTCGGTTTAATTAACAAAATAATCCAGCATTTACCCAAATACAAGCTATAGACTAGATCCACATGTGACACATAAAGGATTAAACTTCTAGCCGCAGTCAGCCATTTGAGGCTCAATTACATATCCAGTCAAGAAATAACCATGTCTCATTGACTTGTTACATTCACACATGAAGGGGCACACCAAACATGACAACCAAAAGTAGCTGAGCCTTTCACGTGATAAAAAAATTAAAGTTAATTTTGATAAAATATGTTGCTGATCATAATGGCAAGTACCAAACTAAAATATGAAAAAGAAAAAAAAAATGTCTGCCTAGTCGGCTTGTTTGTTTAGGTAAAATTAAGGAAAAACGAAAGTTGCTTGGCTATTATATTTTACATTTAACCAAAAACTATCAGAAATCTGAAATACAATTCAAGACATCAACTTAGTTCATGTTTCCCCAAACTCTGCAGTAGTATATCATACTCATTAGGCTAGTTCTGAAATACAATACAAGTTTATAACTTGATGTAGATATCCATGTTTTAGAAGGAAAAAAACCTCAAACCCACTTTGTCTAGAACATGCTCCAATATACTCAGGCTACACAAGAAAAGAAAGATTAAAGAATAAATAAATAGATAATTTTCCAAAAACCCAATACACAGTTCACAGGTCATCTAACTATGAACAAGAAAGTATCTAATCAATCCTATCCAATTGATTAATTGTGATATACACACAGAGCAGAGTCAAATTATGAAGATTACAAGAAAATGGAGGAATAATTTCCCTTGTAAACGAAAATCCAATCATGAATGAGCCTCATATGATGATTAAACAACAATTAAGACATAATCAGGTCTTTCAACACAACCCCATACAACCAAAACCCCAAAAACACAAAAATTAACCAGCAATTTTAATTATACACTATGCATAGACCTTCAAAATTCAATCAGACCTTGAACATACATAAGTGATACATACATACATACAAATAAGATACACAAACGGATAAATAGAGATTGATTGGTTGGTTGAAAAGAAGTGTGATAATACCAAACCGTGGCGTTCACCGGCTTGAAATGAAAGCTTCTGCTGGTTCATGGCCTGAGAGTAGAGCTGAGAGATGGCGTTAGCGCCGGTACAAAAGGTCGAGTACAAGGTTCGATCGACCTCGTCAAGGCTTGTAGCAAGGGACTTCCTCTTCTTCCCCATCACTCTCGGTACTATATGAAGAAACTAGATGTATAAATTATATGGTCGTCTTCGTTCCCAAAATCCGATCTCTGCAAACCCTAGAGAGATGAACTTTTTTCGTAAGGAACGGAAGATGAGTGCGGTGAAGAAACAGCCAGAAGTAGAGAGATGTATAATTTGTACGCTTTTATGAAAATTTGCTCGTGTTACACGATAGCTTTTTCTCTACAAAAATCAGAATGTGTTTGGTCCTAGAGACTATTATTATTGGTAATTGTATCTAAGTTTTTATTAGTTACTATCAAATTTTGGATTGTCAAATATTTATGGCGATTTATTATGGCATGTAGTTATATGATATTAGCCCCTTATTATCCGATTTTTAAGAAGTTTAGAATGACAATTTTTAAATATAATTTTTATCTTTTAAATATATTATTATATAATTTAAAGTAATAGTTGGGATAGTTATTACATGGACCATTAAGTTGTGAAGATACTCACATAGTAGAATGATATTAAAAGAATTGTATGATTTTTTATAGTCTAAAAGTAAAAATGTATCTTTAATTTTTAGAACCATCAAAAAAAGAATATGTATCTCTAATTTTGAAACAAAATTAGTAATAGAGTTTTTTAAATATCATTTCATTGTCTAATTAACTTCGTTATCTCTCTAATGATAAATATTATGTCACCAACAATTTGCACACAAAAATGTATACAAATATTTTTGTGGCAAATTATCAACCACTAAAATTGTGGGTCCATCAGGGTTCAGTGCTCCCTTATAGAGTTTAGTTGTATTAATTTGTGCACATTTATTTGTGTACAAGTTGGTGTTCATAGTATCACTCCTATTTAATACTCCAACTAAGTCAATTATTTAATTGTCTCTATTATAATTACCACTATTGTTATTTCAAATAACATAATAATATGGATATATTTGAAAAATAAAAATTATCTTTAAAAATAGTCATTTTAAAAATATATCTCTAACTTTGGCAAAAGAGAATTCAAGATATTTTTTACACAATACATATTTATTGCAGTTTTCTTTTGAATCTATAATTTATATATTGTATTATGAAAAATATAATGTAAAGATTCGGGGACAAAGTAAGATTAACGTTGTTCTTCGTCCTTCATCGACTCGTTCAAAGGGAGTATAAATTATGCATACGCTATTGTAATTTGTAAGGAATTACTTATTTGAAATTTATTAAAACTCTGACAGACATCTCAGTTCAAAGTATATTAAATAACGGAGTGTTATTAAAGTGCATAAATTGGGTGTGCATGGTGCACGACACCATGTTGGCGGAACATAATGAGTAGTTTGAATAGATGCACAAGGTGGTTGTGCACCGTGCACGAGAGTGCATTTTAGAGATAGGATTTTAATTCTTTGAGTCTTTTTTGATTTCTGTTTTGGTTTGTGTATTATATAAGTTATTCATAGGGTTATTTGACTGTGATAGAGTCACGTTTTAAAGCATCAAGGATTCTCAGAGTTCTTCAAGATGGGTTATAAATGTTGTGATTATCTCCAATTAATCGTGTTGAGATGTTGCGAATTCTATTAGTAGCAACTGATATGGTGAGATTGATTGAGAATTTTTCTCTACAAGTATTATGTTGTGTTTGGTCCTAGATAATATTATTGTTATTGGTAATTATATCTAAGTTTTTATTAGTTACTATAAAATTTTGGATCATCAAATATTTATCACGATTATGGCATGTAGTTATATGATTTTAGTCATTTTTAAGAAGTTAGAGATATATTTTTTATAAGGACAATTTTTAAGAAGTTAGATATTGAAATTAGTTGTAGTAGTAAAATAGTAGAATGATATTAAAATAACTTTATGGTTTTTTATAGTATAAAAATAAAAATATATCTCTAAGTTTAAAACAACTGAAAAAGGAATATTTATCTCTAAGTTTGGAACAAAACTAGTATAAAATTCCTTAAATATCATTTCATTAGTCCACCTAACTTCACTACCTCTTTAATACTCCAACTAACTTCATTATTTCAACTACTTAGCCATCTTTGTTAGAACTATCACTACTATTACTTTAAATAATATGGTAATAGATATATATTTGAAATATCAAAATTATATTTAAAAATCATCATTCTAAAAATATATATCTAACTTTAAAATGAAGGATGTACAAGATATTTTTTTACACAATCTAGATATTTAGTGGAGCTTTATTTTAAACTATAGTTTATATATTGTCTTATGAAAAATATAATATAGAGATTTAAGGGACAAAGTAAGAATAACGTTGTTCATAGTCCTTCATTGACTCCTTTGGATGGAGTACAAATTATCTGTACATTGTAATTCGTAATGAATTTGTATCTCAAATTTTTTATATAAAATTTATTAAAACCCTGATTAACTTCTTGGTTCAAAGTATGTTAAATAATGGAGTGTTGTTGAAGTACATAAGTCGGGTGTGTGTGATGCACAGTCGTGCACCATGCACACCCAATTTGTGTTGGATTTTGCCATGGGTTCTCACCCAAGAGATTAATTCTAATAAGGTTCATAAAGTTACCATGTGATTGCACATGAGATTGGTACTTGAATTATTTGATGACCAACTAAAATACTTGATGCTCACAAGAAAGACAACTTATTGGGAAAATCCTTGGAGGCCAAGTTCTGTTACTTGGACACTGGTTTCAAGGAGGGAGTACAACTTGAGTTTGTTGCTGAAGTCTTACAAGCAAGTGGACAACTATGTGCTACTACTATAAATATTGATGAAGGCATCAAGTAAAGTAACAAATAAGTGGGTTATAGCGAAAAAAGTGTTAGAGAGACAAATATTTTGTTCCATCATCCTTGTAGAGATTGGTGAGGTTAATTTATATGGGTACTCAAATTAAGTGGGTTTTATTTTTCTCTCTTTCTTGGTGTTTCTTCAAGTTTATTCTATTAAACTTGAAAAGATCATTGTACTCTATTTTATAATAGTGAAATTATTCAAAGTTTGGTCCATTGTTTTTACCTCTTGTTCAAGAGGATTTTTCAAGTTAAATATTGGTGTTATCCTCTCGCCCCTTTTCATTCTAATAATTTAATTTATTAGAGATCAAATGGTCGTTGGTATCTCATAACTAATTGGTGCGAGTGACTAGACTATCTCTAATAAATTAAATGGAGAACTTGGGCAGCACAATGATCAAGTTGAATTCTTCAAAATTTTCAATTTTGAAGCCCATAATGGAGGATATCATGTACTGTCAGGATTTATATGACCCGCTAGAGAAGGAAGGAGTCAAGCCGACAAAAAAGTCAGACGTCGACTAAAAAATGATCGGTCACATTCGACAACAGATCGATCAGAGTGTCTTTCATCATGTTGCACAAGAGTTAAGTACTTGTGATCTTTGTACTACATTAGAGTCCATGTATGAGATAAAGAATGCACAAAATAAAACTTTTGTCATTTGGAAGATTGTAAACTTGAAATACAAAGATAGAAACAACATATTCGAGCACTTGAATGAGTTCCATGGCTTGGTGAACAATTTGTCCACTATGAAGATGAACCTTGATGATGAGATGCAATCATTTTTGTTTCTCAGTTCGTTGCCTAACAGCTGGGAGACACTAGTTGTGTCATTAACTAATTCTGTTCTGGAGGGAAAGATAACCATACAAATAGTCAAAGTTAGTCTCTATAACAAAAATGCAAGAAGAAATAAGCAAGACATTCATCTTATGTGCAAGCTCTAGTCACAGAGAACAGAGGGAGAAACAATCAAAAAGGATTCCATAAAGGCAACAACTACAGAAAAGAAAGCAGAAAAGCAAGAAGCAAGTCAAAGACAAAAGAAGGAGTGAAGTGCTACCACTGTAATCGTGAAGGCCACTACCAAAAAAAATTGTAGAGTTTGGCTGAGAGAACAGAAAAATCGTGAGCACCAAAAGATGGACGACAAGAATACCACAATAACTGCCACTAAAAATGTTGTGATTCTCACGTTTGGAGAATAAGACTGCTTATATATGGGTGAACAAAAAAATTGATTAGGTTGTTGATACAGGAGCTTCGTATCATGCAATTCCAAACAAGGATTTCTTTACAACGTACAAAGTTGGAGACTTTGGCATTGTAAAAATGGGGAATATCGATCAATCCAAGATTGTTGGAATTAGGGATATTTGCATTCAGACTGATGTTGGCTGCACTATTACTTTGAAAGATGTTAGACATGTTCTTAACTTGTGCCTCAATTTGATTTCTAGAATGGCACTTGACAAGGAAGGTTATGAAAATCATTTTGGTGGCGGAAAGTGGAAACTCACCAAAGGGTCAATGGTGATTGCAAAAGGAGTCGCTTGTTGTTCCTTGTACAAGACTATGTGAAAGTGTGTTCTGGCGAGCTGAACACGGTGGAAGATGACTCTTCATCAAATCTGTGGCATAAGAGATTGGGTCACATGAGCGAAAAGGATTGCAAATTTTGGCAAAAAGTCACTCATTTTTGTGATTAAAGGTACTATTTTAAATCCTTGTGAATACTGTTTATTTGGCAAGAAACATAAAGTTTCTTTTAGTAGTTCAACTAAAAGAAAATCAAATATACTGGAAAGTTTACTCTAATGTTTAAGGTTTCATAAAGGTGGAGTCACTAAGTGGCAATAGATATTTTGTCACATTTATTGCCGATGCTTCATGGAAGGTGTGGGTATATATGCTGAAAACGAAAGATCAAGTCTTTCAATATTTTCAAGAGTTTCATGCCATCAACCTAAGAGAAATAGGAAAGTTTTTGAAGTGCCTTCATAGTGACAATGGAGATTAGTACATTTCGATGGAGTTTGCCGCATACTGCGCCAAACATGGTATTCGGCTTGAGAAAACAGTTCTAGGTACTCTATAACACAATGGTGTGGCTGAGATGATGAACCGCACTATTGTGGAAGTAGTCAAATGTGTGCTGAAAATGACTAAATTACCCAAGTAATTTTGGAGCGAAACTGTTCGAACTGCTTGCTACTTGATTAATCGCTCTCCGTCAGTGCCATTGGATTTTGAGAATCCAGAGAAAGTCTAGAATGGGAAGGATGTGTCGTACTCATACTTAAAAGTGTTTGGGTGTGAGGCTTTAGCACACATTCCGAAAGAGTAGAGATTAAAGCTTGATGACAAGTCCACTCAATATACAATTGTTGGTTATGGAGATACAGAGTTCATTTATAGGCTATGGGATCCTGAACAAAAGAAATTGTTCAAAAGCAGAGATGTTGTGTTTTAGGAGCATCAAAATTATGAAGACTTTCTTGATGCTACACCATCGATGTCTGAAAAAGCTCCAATGATGCCACGATTTACCTCAATTCAGTTCCTCAGTTCCTACAACATTTACCTCAGTTCAGTTCCTTTTCCATTACAAAATGCCACAATTGGAGAAGACAACCAGAATGAAGAGACTGGTGATGATGGTGGCCCAGATGCAGAAGGTAGTGAGCAGGGGGAGCAAGTCCATGCTATGAAAAATGATGAAAATCAGTTGTGGAGATCACCCGGTGATCATAAACCATCAATCAAATTTCTTTCATCAGAGTACCTTTTAGTTGTTAAAGAGGGGGAGGCAAAGAACTTACAAGAAGTTAAGACTCATAAAGAAAAGAACAATTGGCTTAAAGTTATGCAAGACGAGATGGATTACTTGCATAAGAACTAGACTTATGAGTTGACTACACCTCATAAGAGCAAAAAGATACTCAAGAATAAATGGGTGTTCGAGCTAAAGAAAGATGAGGAAAAACTAGTGAAATACAAGGTTTGATTGGTTGTCAAAGGATTCGCTCAAAAATAAGGTATCGATTTCGATGAAATCTTTTCTCTAGTTGTTGAGATGATATCCATTCAAGTAGTTCTGGGATTAGCAGCTAGTTTGGATCTTGAGTTTGAACAATTAGATGTAAAGACTACTTTTTTTCATGATGATTTGAAGGAAGAGATCTACATGGTGATAAAGGAAACAACTATGATCAAGATGGTGCAACGGATACAAAGTTTTGTGATGGAAACAAACAGAGCATTGCCAAAACAATAAACACCGCAAATGTCGTAATTAGATGAGGATCCTCTCTTTGAGTTTCCTTATAGTTAGTATTGTTGGGTTTCGTACCAGCAAACGCAGCGGAAAAATACGGTTTTAAAATAAAACAAAACGAAACCCAAACCCGAGGATCTATGCGAAACAGTTTAATACAGATAGTTCAAGATTTTACCGATTAAAAGTGCGAATCTGAAACTTTGGTAAAGGTGTTGATCGTCTCCAAATCTTTAACGCAACCCAACTGGACAGCGTCTCTACGGTATCCACACGAACACCCGCGAACCGTCTTACGATTCGACCAAAGAGGATAACAGTACTAGCTGTAAATAATCTGTATCTCTTTTATCTCTCTTAACCTCTCTTATGAGCGACTACGTCAAAACGTTAGTTTTTAAGAGAAAAATTCTATATCTATCTCTCTCCCCTAGAATAGCTGATATATCATGTATATATAGCCTTCTATAGAGTAGATTCCAAAACCTAATCTAATTAGGAGATTAGAATCCGAATCCTATATTCATTAGATATATATTTAATCAAGTCTCACTTAATTAATATATGTACAAATAAATATATATTCGTATTTCCTTCTAAAGGACTCTTCTTCATACAGATTACATATATATATATATATATATATATATAATTTAAAGTCATGATTTAATTAAATCAATCTTATTGATATATTAAAATCATTGACATTTAAATTATATCTCCTTGACGAATGTTCTATGTGTGTGACCCTGTAGGTTATTATTACGTTGGCAATAATTTTAAATCATATTATAAAATTATAAACAGTGAGCGGCATCTAGTAATACATCACTGTTACCCAAGTAATAATAAAGTCATAGATTCGACGTTACCTTTTGTGACCAATGTTTCAATGTAATTTAATCCTTTTAACCATGATATCTAAGATTAAATTCAAGGCATGGATGTGTCATCCTCTTTATAATTTAATCTCAGTTTTCTTGATCAATGAGTAAACTATATGAAACAAATCTCTATTTGAGCATGGCCATGCATTTCATAGTTTCACTCAATCAAGAGGCCTATAGATATCACCCCTAATTTATAGGAGGGTTAAATTCCATCTACATCATTCCCATTTCTCACATAACTCATTATGCATCCAACAATCACCTTTATCGTCCACCCGGTTAAAGGTGACTTTTGATAATGTCAAAACGCATAACTCATTATGTAGAAATGTCATGACTTCAGGTCGAAGGACCATTACATCATTGTCACTATGAGAATTACTTATGACACATAGCATAACGCTCCATGTAGAATTCTCATGGTGGGTCTGTCCAGTACTATGTTCTCTAACATGTACCTATGTATCAACTTAATATATCTCGTATATATTTATGACCAATGAGATATAGCCATCAGTTAATCCACATACTAGTCTCAATGTATTATTGTTGTCCCACTGACAATGATACTCGACTAGGGACATTTAAGAATAATGATACTTTACATACTTATATGATCTCATATTCAAGTCACATACTTGAATCCATATAATTAGTATCATTCTTCTAAGGACATTTATTATGTTAACATTTATATTACACAGTAAATAAAACATAATAAAAGTAATTATCATTTAACCAAAAAACATAACATAAACATGGTGTCACAATCATTACATAATTGGCCACTAGGGCATACACTCTAACAAGTATACCTGTACTTGTTTGAGAACTTAAAAAATCAGTTGGTTGTGGAACGTTGGAAGTGTGTTCAACTGGAACTTCTGGTTCATGTGAATATGCGGTAATATCAACTTCATGTTCTTTCTCAATGTGAATAATTTCTGACCCTTTTTCAACACCAGATGCACTCCCTTTTTCACTATCATTAGCATCAATCCCTTTTTCAATTTTAAATTCTTGTTCAACACCAACTTCACTCCTTCTGTTAACATCAGTCCCTTTTTCAACACCAGCAACTGCAATCCCTTTTTCAAAGGTGACATTAGTCCTTTTCTCAGCCTCATTGTGTCTCTCACTGACATAATCATGACCAACAACTTCAGCCTCATTATGTTTCTCATTGACACAACCATGATCAATAACAGCAGGACAAAACAGATTAGTAGGCAATGAAACAATGTTAGAATCAGTTTGAGCAATAGGACGGTGTCAAGATTGGATTTTTGTTTTTCTTATTGAGATGGACAAACTGAAGCATTCCATTTCTCACATTACATGCATTCTGGAAATCTGGTAACCTGTAATTCATTTTGTACTGCAGAATTTGTTAAAGGAGCATAAGGAAAAAAACTTTCATCAAAAGTTACATGTCTTGATATATAAACCTTGCCAGTAATTGGACACAAACACCTATAACCATTATGAATAGGGTTGTATCCAAGAAAAACGTAAGGATATGTCTTCTTGGAAAATTTATTTTTCCCTTGATCTTTGAGATGTGGAAAGCACCTGCTCCAAATACTCGTAAACTGGTATAATTTGGATCACATTTAAACAATGCAAAATATGGAGCTGTAATGCCTAAGGACGAAGATGGCATTCTATTTATCAAAAATACGGCTGTAGAAAACGCGTCAACCCAATATTTTGTAGGTAAATGAGATTGGAAAAAGAGACTTAGTCCAGTTTCTACGATGTGTCTGTGTTTTCTCTCCGCCACTCCATTTTGCTCCGGAGTATAAGGGTATAAAAATTGATGGCGGATTCCACAATTTTCTAAATGTGCCTCAAACACAGATGAAGTAAATTCTCCTCCACCATCTGTTTGCAAGATTTTTATTCTTCTATCCAACAAATTCTCCACATGTTTCTGAAACTTAACAAATTGCTCACAAAAATCTGATTTATGCTTAAAGGAAGAAGCCAAGTAAATCGAGTGCAGTCATCGATAATTACAACATAGTATTTAAAATTTTGACATAAAGAAATGGGTGTGGGACCCCATAAATCACAGTGCAATTTTTCTAAAGGAAAGGCAGAAATTTTATTAGAACTAGAAAAAGGAAGTTTACAGCTTTTGCCAAGTTGGCAGCTGGTACAGAGAGATTTTGGTTTTTCCCATTCTGAAACATGAATTAAATTCTTAGAATGCAAGTTTTTAAGAAAATTTAAATGGGGAAGTCCCATTCTTTGATGCCAAATGTTCTGAGAAGCATCTTTAGAAAACACATCAAGAGCTTGAATCTTCTCATCCAAAGCATACAAATTATTTTTTCGATATCTGCTAGCAATTGTCTTCCCCTATTGAGACTTCACAATAAAATTGTCAGCGTTAAAAATGATACTACATGCGTTATCTTTTGTAAGTTTCCCAACTGACAATAATTTTTTTTTATGTCAGGAATAACCAAAACATTGTTTAATTTTAAAGAGCCAACATCAGTATCAATTTTTCCATTTCCAATATGAAAGATTTCAAGGCTTTCACCATTACCAACATAAACAAAGTTATCACCATTATATTTCACAATATGAGTTAGCTTACCAGTGTCATTTACCATGTGTGTGGTGGCACCAAAATCAGCATAAAGATTGTGGTCTTCATTATGCTATAAACTTAATGTAGCAAAGGCCTTTTGCATCTGATCATCTGGCTGATACGAATGGTCGAAACAATTTCAACATTCCAAAGCACTATGATTATTCTTACCACATATTTGACATTGGAAAGTTTCTTTCTTTTGAGAGTTGAAAGATCCACCCTGAGAGTTGTTGCCAGAGTTGTTCTGCTGATGCGAATTGCCTCTTGTTGTAGGTGTAAAACCCCTTCCTCGAGAGCTAAACCTTCCACCTTGTCGTCCACGTCCTCTACCTCTTTGGCTCAGAAACACCTGAACATGCTTGATAGCATTTTCGGTGTCATCCCAATTGATCTCCTCATGAGCTTGGAAAGCAGTCACAAACTGTTGAAAGGTCAGATACGGTGGCTTCATAAGTGTGGCAATTCGAAAATCTTGATATTTAGGTCCTAATCCTCGTGCCAACAAGAAAACTTTCCTCGTTTCATCCACGGGCTTCTTGATTGCTACCAAATGATCACACAAACCTTTAAACTTCTTAATATATTCATCAAGAGCAAGATTACCTTTCTTTAAGGACATGAGATTTTCATTAAGGTGCATTTCCTTCTCAACTGTTGTTGGAAGGATTTGTTCCTCTACAGACTTCCACACTTTACTAGCAGACGTGATGTTTTCAAGAGAGGCCAAAATATTTGTGTCGATATTTTGCAATATGAACGTGGTTAAAAGATCATCATTTTTCTTCCAACTGAGGTGATCAGAATTCGATTTTGTCTATCCATCTTCTTGTGTCACAGTTGCTTCAGGTTCGCTGCCTTCGACCAAGTGATGTGCCATGTTAATACTTTGGATTAATGGCTCTATCTGTGATCGCCACAACAAGTAATTGACATTGTCTAGTTTAATTGAAATCAGACTAGAGCATTGGTGAAGTGTTTGCAGAGAAAACTCTAGTTCTGGAATAATAGGAGAGCCAGAACTCAGGATAGTGAGAGGAGACAAGGTCATGTGATCAGGAAAAGAGCTCTTCTATAAGAAGGGAAGTTCTGATACCATAGATATTTTCAGGAGTAGAAGAAAAGAGAGCTTGTGCTAGAGAAAATATTCACAATGTTTTGATTCAACGAAGGAATTACAACAAGCTATTTATAAAGACTTGATTTGTACAGGCAATAAATTAAGAGAAATTCTAGGAGATAAATATGGAAATAAAATAGTATTTTCGAACAATCAGAGTCAGAGAATTCTCATCTAATTACGACATTTGCGGTGCTTATTGTGCTGGCAATGCTCTGGTTTTGCACACAAAATCTAGATATAGAGAATGCTTGAACCCAAGAGGTTGCTCTATATATATCTCCTCCTTGAGGTGTCCGTGAAGAAAAAATCGTTTTTCACATCGAGTTGTCGCATCGACCATTGTTGAATTGTTGTTAAAGCGATAACAAGATGAATTGTGGTTGCTTTAATTACTGGACGGTACGTTTCTTCGTAGTCAATTCCTTCAACTTGTGTAAAGCCTTGAACTACAAGGCAAGCTTTAAACCTCTCAACTGTACCATTTTCATTAAATTTGTTCGAAACACCCACTTTGATCCTATAATATTTGTGTTGGCAGGTCTTGGTACGAGTTGCCAAGTATTGTTGTCATCTAAAGCTTTTATTTCTTCATTCATGGCTGACTTCCAGTGAGGATTTTGGAGGGCAACTTTAAAATTCTTTGGAACTTCTTGATTGGTATGACTGAGTGCAAGGGGTCCTTTATGTTGCCTTTTTTCCCTTATCTTCTGAGTTTCAAGTGCTAGATTGGGATTTAGTTCAGGATTATATGGCTTTTGTGATGCAGATTGGGTGGGGTGTCCGACAACAAGACGAAGCACCACTGGCCATTGCATATATCTTGGAGCGAAGTGCATTTCATAGACTTCGAAGAAGCAACCAACGGTGTCAAGATTACTCTTGCTTCAACTACAGTCGAACTAGTATGGATCACATATCTTTTTTGAGACATTGTAATCCCTCTTCCTGCTGCTCCTCAGTTGTTTTGTGATAACAAAAGTGCTTTATACATGACACTCAATCCAGTTTTTCATGCACGCTTAAAACACATCAAAATCGACTACCATTTCATTCGCGAAAAGGATGCTCTTGGTGCTCTCATTACAAGATACATTCCATCTCAACAACAAATTGCACATGTGTTCACGAAGCCCTTGTCCAAATGAACTTTCTGAGGTTTTTGTAACAAGTTTGGAGTCCATTCCTTAATTACCTCCAGCTTGAAAAAGGGTGATAAAGGAAACAACTATGATCAAGATGGTACAATGGATACAAAGTTTTATGATGGAAACAAACAGAGCATTGCCAGCACAATAAACACCACAAATGTCGTAATTAGATGAGGATTCTCTCCGCAAATGTCGTAATTAGATGAGGATTCTCTAACTCTGATTGTTCGACAATACTGTTTTATTGTCATATTTATCTCCTAGAAGTTCTCTTGATTTGCTGCCTGTACAAATCAAGTCTTTATAAATAGCTTGTTGTAATTCTTTCATTGAATCAAGGCATTATGTATATTTTCTCTAGCACAAGCTCTCTCTGCTTCTACTCCTAATAATCTTTACATGGAACAACCAAAAGGGTTTGAAGTTAAGGGAAAATAATAGTTTGTGTGCATATTGAAGAAAATCTTGTAAGGACTAAAGCAAACACCAAGACAATAGCACAAGAAGTTCGATTCATTTATGGTGGATCAAGGCTATAGTCATACAAATGTAGATCACTGTGTCTATGTAAGATGATTCTCAAATGGTAACTTTGTTATTCTCCTTTTGTATATAGATGATATGTTAATTGTTGGGCAAGATGCTAAGATGATTCACAGTCTCAAGGAAGAGCTATCTAAGTAGTTTTTGATATAAAGGACCTAAGCCCAACAAAACAAATAGTGGGAATGAAAGTTTCTAGTGACAGAAAAACAAAGAAGTTATGGTTGTCACATGAAACATATGTTGAACAAGTGCTCAAAAGGTTCAACATGAGTGATGCTAAGCCAACTAGCACACCTTTAGCCTTTCATTTCAAGCTTGATAATCGTATGTCTCCCTCTACCAACAAGGAAAGAGAAGAGATGACGTTAACTCCATACTCCTCCGTAGTGGGAAGTCTTAGTACGCAATGGTGTGTACATTGCCAGATATTGCTCACACAGTTGGAGTTGTGAGCAGATTCTTATCAAATCTTGGAAAAGAGCATTGAGAAATTGTCAAATGATTTCTCAAAAATTTGAAGGATACTTCCAGCTTGTGCTTGAGTTTTGGTGGTACAAATCCTAACTTGGAAGATTATACGGATGCAGACATGGTAGGCTCCGAAAATAAAAGATCTACTTCGGGATATCTATTTACTTTTACAGGGGGAGTTGTATCATGGCAGTCCAAGTTGCAAAATTGTGTTGCCTTGTCTACAACTGAGTCAGAGTATATTGCAACTACTGAAGCTCGCAAAGAGATATTATGGCTAAAGCGGTTTCTCCAAGAGTTGGGATTGACACAAGAAGAATATGTGGTTTATTGTGATAGTCAAAGTGCAATTGACTTAACCAAGAATGCCACATATCATATTTGTACTAAGCACATCGATGTTCGTTACCATTGGCTTCGTGATATAATGGAGCAAGAATTGTTGTCAGTGAAGAAGATTCATTCCGATGAAAATCCATTTGATATACTGACCAAGGTGGTGACTCTAGAAAAGCTAGAGCTTTGCAAGGAGTTAGTTGGTATGAACTCTAACTGATGGAGACGAATTCAGATACCCTCCCCTCATGGGTTCGGAGGGGGAGATTGTTGGATTTTGCCATGGGTCCTCATCCATGAGATTAATTCTAATAAGATTCATAAAGTTACCATGCAGTTGCAAATATAAGAATGGTATTTGAATTATTTGGTGACCAAGTATTTAATGCTCAGACCTAACATAACTTGTTGGGAAAATTCTTGGAGGCCAAGTTCTATTACTTGGGTGCCACTTTCAGGTAGGGAATACAACTTGAGCTTGCTACCAAGTCTTACGGGCAAGTGGGCAGTTATGTACTACTACTATAAATATGGATAAAGGCATCAAGTAAAGTAACAAATAAGTGGGTCATAGTGAAAGATGTGTTAGAGAGATAAATATTTTGTTCCATTATCCTTATAGAGATTGGTAAGGTTAATTTGAGTGGGTACTCAAATTAAGTGGGTTTTATTTTTCTCTCTTTCTCAATGTTTTTTCAAGTTTATTCTATTAAACTTGAAAATGTCATTGTACTTTATCTTATAAAAGTGAAATTATTCGGAGTTGGGCCTGTAATTTTTACCTCTCGTTCAAGAGGGTTTTTCACGTTAAATATCATTATTATTCTCTCGCCCCTTTTCATTCTTGTAATTTAATTTATTAGAGATCGAGTGGTTGTTAGACGTTAGTATTTCTCAATAATTTGTGCAGAACATAATGAGTAGTCTGAATGGATGACATGGTGGTTGTGCACCGTGCTAAGCTCAAGTATTTGTAGGGGGGAGGGGGGATGAATACAAATACTCAAAACTTTTTGATCTTAAAACACTTTGTTAAGCACTGATGGAAATAGCTAAAATATCAGAAAAACTATAATGCCTTTAAAATGAACACACAAGCATTCAAGTTAAAATAGTAGTATTAAAACTTGAGGTTTTTCTGGAAATCTAGTTAATCACAAATGTGATTAATCAGCTACAAATTCTGTAACGAGTTACAGCTTCTCTTTCACACTCACTAGCTACAATACTTCTTTGAATATTTTCTCTCAAAAATGTTTTAAAGCTTCTCTAGTATTTGTGTGCTTCTAAGTGTTGGTTGATCTGTTGAGTTGATACTTTGTGTAATGAGAACTCTTTTGCATATATAGAAGATCAGTAGTTGAACCCACGTGCTTAGATGTGCTGCTCTTTTCAACTTAGCCGCATATATGTCACATCAATGTCCTTTTGGAATGATGTGTCAGACTACTGCTACTTTTGTTGTTTCTTTTTCTTCCTCTGATCTGCGTGCATTTAATGATCGAGAGTTGTCATTGGATCGCCAAACTTCAAGAAATATCTTTCCAGTTTATATCTCTTGCTTCTGTAACAAGCTTCATTGATTTACGTGTAAGACCTGATGACGAGTGTATGCAGTCATAACTGTCCACTGACGAGTAAAAGGTGATGATCTCCCCTTCTGCATTTTTGAATTTTACACCCATGGGGTTTGTGATCATCTTAGGATATTCTTTAAATCCTTTTACTGGGGGCACATCTCTTACTGCTGTTGTATTGCCATCATCAGCTCTGGTTTCTTCAATCTCCTTCAACACTTTCTGTATTAGCAGGATTCTGAACTTGATGACATGTTCATTCTTGTGATAAGCAATTTGGCTTAGAACATGCATCGCTTCCTCTAGGTAAAGCCCATCAATATCTTTGATTCTTACACTCTTCTCCTGCCTATCAGTTGATCTGTAGAACAACTTTAATAGTCTCTCTAATGTTGTGGGCAGGCTTCTTTCATCGTTGATGGCTTTCCTCAGTCTCTCGATCATCCCCCTCAAGTCTCTGTTTAGCACAGATGTCTTTGAAATTAAGTTTAGGACCAATCCTAGTTGCTCAGCATCCATTCTCCTAAACCAGTCCAGAGTGACTGTGAACTGTGAACCATTTTTCAGTTGAACGGAGATTAACTTTTCCCTTTTATTGTTAGTCCTGACATTTATGCTATTTATTGAGAACATAAATGTCAGATTCTTGCGCCTTTCATCTTTTAGGGATTCAGCTAATGTGGGTGGTCCAATTGTTATAAGAGAATGTGCTTGATCCTTTGCTTCAGATGACTTGGGTTTGGTGGTATCAGGAGATTTTGGTTTTTCTTTATCTTTATCCCCTGATGCACCCTTGGGAGGTTGAGATTTCTTTGGCTGAGGTTTCCTGGAGGATCTTGGCCTGACACTCTTTTTCTTCTTTTCTTCTTCTCCCTTTTCCTTTGCCATTTCCCTCTCTTACTCATCTTGAAGTTGTTATATATATATCGCATCAGCTTTTACAAGCTTCTTGTCTTGAGGGAAGACAAGCTCCACTTTCCCATTAATTACTGCTTCGACGGGTGTTGAAAAATGGGCTGTCTTCATGGCATCTCCAAGTAGCTTAGGCCTTGATTGAGTTTGTGATTTCTTTTTGGGTTCCTCAATCAAGATGCCTTTGCCCTTATCCTTGATTTTTGGAGCAAGAACAGTTGCATCCCCTGATGGTTGAGCATTTGAGAGCTTCTCTACAACATCCCCTGACGATGGCCTTGAAGATTTCTCCCCCTTTTTGACAACATCATCAGTGGAAGTTGAGAGTCGGGATATGACTTGAAGAACTTGTTGTAGAGTGTCAGCCATTGATAGTTGCAGAGTTTCCATGCTAGCCATTTTGGTGGAGAAGTCGGAGAGTTGTTTGTCAATATTGTCAACAAGTTTCTTCATCCGGAGCAAGGTTTGGCTGGTGACAAGAGAGTCAACAACTTATTGTACATTGTTTATTTTGTTGGTAAAATATGTATAGAGCTTCTGATTTTCTACATTTACAGATTGCCCAATCATTATTTGTGATTTGAGCATCTTTGACAAAACTGTATCTGTAGTCCTGGAAAGCTCCTGTTTGAGTAACCTTATTGTCTATGTCATCTCATTTTTCTGAAAAAATAAATCAACTCCCAGGATTGGTAAAAGATCATCTATAAGAGTGTCATCTTCATCACTATCAGAAGAGGATGCTGTATTTATAGTATCAGTATCAAAAAATTTTCTATGTTCTTTATTTGCAAAGATCTCATCCTTATCTCCCTCAATCTCTCCTTTTTCTGTGCCTTCTAAGGCATTTCTCGAAGCCTCTCATTTTTCTTTGCCTTCTAAGGCAGTACTCTCATCCTCTCCTTTTGCTAAAATCCTCTCAAAGGATTGACTTTGCCTCTCTTCACTATGTATTCTCACATCCTCACTCAAAATTGTCCTAGAAGGGCTCCTATGGGCTGTGAGATCATCTACTATGGCCAGTTCAAGTAAGTTATGTACAATTTCTGGTTCCATAGAAGTGATAAGGGAAGGAGTGGATATAAGTTGTGTATGTACAATTGGAGAAGTGTATGTTTCTATAGAAGATGTATATACATGTGGAGGAATATAAAGACTTATTGCAGTAGTATATACAGATAAATTTATGTCCCATGTTTGATCATCAGTGATTGTATCAAGTAAAAATGAGTCAACCATTTGAGTGTGTTGACTATCAATCACTGTGTCAGGGAGTGTTGGCTCCTCCATGAATTAAGAAATTGGAGAATCTGATCTTATGACACTCAATGTTTGTGTCATAATATATGAAGAAATTTGAGGATTACTAAAAGAAGGAAGAGGTGTAGAAGGGAGTGTTGGCTGGATCATTGAATGGGGAGATGATCCATCAAAGGAAGTTGTGTGTGCACTCACTGTGTCAGTTATCTGCAAGAGGTTCTCAGAAACCCTGATGTTAGTTTCATCAGGGGCTATGGTCAGTGTATGTGCCTCACTCAACTGTGTCCCTGGTTGGGGACTATTTTTAATAACTAATTCCTTTTGTGAGGAACTAGTTAAAAAAGTGTTTAATTTTCTTATCAAAAGCAGTATCTTTTTGAGAGGATACTATCTAGTATGGCTGTTAGGTAACTCTCGTGGCCACCTTCTTCTTCTTCAATCTCATATAGGCAATCACTCTCTCTCCTTGCTCCCCCTCACTTGTTGTAGTTACTTCAGAGGGTTTTCTTTTGGTACCCTTAGTCTTTTGGGAGATTAAAGGTTGGGCTGATGAGAGTGGTTGGGTTGACATAAGTTGTACTACTTGGGTAGGCAGAGAAGTGGTAGTGATCTCTACCATAGTAGTTAAAGGAGAAGAAGTAATAGGTTGAGAAGTAGAAGAGAGAGTTCAAGATACCTGATCCATATGCGATGGGAATGCAAATGGCTCTACGGTATATGATTTCTTTATTATTTCTACAAACAACTTCTTTGTTTATTTGTAAGTCTGTACAAAAATATCATCCTCAAAAGAAAGGTTAGTAAATTGATCCTTAATGATCATTGATAAAAATCTAGCATAATAAATTTCTGATTTTCTGGAACTAAAACTACCCATTTTATTTACAAGATCATCAAAAATTAATTTTCCTATATTTATATGTACATTTTTAATCATGGCATAAACTATCTTTAAAGTTAATGAGGTTATTATCTCAAAGTTAGAAAACTTACTTGAGAACACCTTACTTATGGTGTCAAAGAGATAAGAAATCTCTCGCTTCACATTTACCTTATTGAGGTCCTTGAACCTTAACACCGTGCAGGGAGTAGTGTTGTAGCCTAGTTCCCTCAAGAAGTCGAGTAGATCAGCATCACTGGGCACTTCCACAAAGTCTTGTGCAGGCAGCCCCAGTGCTGAGTTGATTCTGGAAGAGGTTATTTTTCCCTTCTCCAAAGAGATATTCAATGAGATCCCCTTCACTGCCTCTAGTCTTGTTAACGAGTTCATGAACTTAGCACTTGACCAGAGTTGTGAAAGTGCTTCCCTAGACATTTCTTCATCAATAAAGATTGCTCAACTATACTTAGAGTTGAGTAAATAGTTCATCATTGGCTTGAAGCAATCATTTACCTCATTAATGTCAGAGAAACCCACATAGTTTGTAGGTGGAACCATCAGATTTCTTGGAAGTTGTTGAACATTGTTGGGTGCCATTGATGCTGTTTGAGATCTAAAGTTCTAGGGTTTCTGTGAATATGAGAGAGAGAGAGAAAAAGAAAACTCGAGCGAATATCAGAGTCAGATTAAATGTTTTGAGGTATTTCAGAAAGAGAGAGAGAGAGAGTATAAATACTCGCCTTTTGACTTTTGAAAACCATTCCTGAAAACACGCTATCAAGGCATCGCATCAATTCTGTGGTGACACGTCATCAGGGACAAAAGAATTCCCTGATGAATTATTATCACAGACTCTACACAATCCCCTGATGTAGTCAAAAGCCTTTTACTTAACCTTGTTGTTCATTGTATATACATACCCTGACCTTGATGCATGGATCAGATACCCTGACCCTAATGCTTGAGTCGGATACCCTGACTCTGATGCGCGAGTCGGATACCCTGACCCTGATGCGCGAGTCGGATACCCTGACCCTGATGCGCGAGTCGGATACCCTGACCCTGATGCGCGAGTCAAATACCCTGAACCTGATGCTTCTTGACAGAGACCCTGATCCAGATGCATTAGACAAAAACAAACAAATACAAGCAAAACAAACAAAAATATATGTACATATCTACATTTTTAACATACAGTCACTTATCAACTAATTTTATCAGGAATTCATGAGATAAGTTAGGAGTACCAGAACTTAGACATTTGATAGTTTGAGTTGGTCCAACAACCTTTATGACAGGTCTTTAGCAAGAATATTGAATTTCATTTTGCATAATTCACCATACCCAGCTCTCCCACAGGATTAGAAAAAAGTGGCTTCATCAAGAGACTTAGTGAATATGTCTGCCAGCTGCTTGTTTGTTGATACAAACTGTAGTTCAATGGTTCCATTCATCATATGTTCCCTGATAAAGTGATATCTGATTTCTATATGTTTGGTTCTAGAATGTTGCACCAAATTTTTAGTAATGGCAATGACACTAGTATTATCACACCTTATTGGAATTTTGTTGAAGTTCAGTCCATAGTCCATTAACTAATTTTTCATCTATAGGATTTGTGCACAGCAACTTTTAGTTGCAATATATTCAGCTTCAGCAGTTGATGTTGAAATTGAGTGCTGATTTTTGCTGAACCAAGATACAAGCCTTCCTCCTAGAAACAGACAGCTTCCTGTTGTACTTTTTCTGTCAATTCTGCATCCTCCAAAGTCAGCATCAGAATAACCTAGTAATTCAAATTTAGACTCCTTTAGATACCAAAGTCTCAACTCTGTAGTGCCCTTGATGTTTCTCAAGATCCTTTTCACTGCTATGAGATGAGACTCCCTTGGATCAACATGATATCTTGCACAAAGACATGTTGCAAACATAATGTCAAGCCTACTTGCTGTTAGATACAACAATGATCCAATCATTCCCCTATAAGTTTTCAGATCAACTTTCTTTCCATTCTTATCAGGGTCAATTTTGGTTGTTGTGGCCATTGGTGTCTTTGCTATTTTTAAGTCCTCTATGTCAAATTTCTTGAGAAGTTCTTTGGCATACTTTGTCTGATGAATATAAATCCCATCAGCAACCTATTTGATCTGCAGTCCCAAGAAATAAGACAATTCACCCATCAAACTCATTTCATATTTGCTTTGCATGAGCTTGGAGAACTTTTCACACAATCTAGTGTATGTGGATCCAAAGATAATATCATCAACATATATTTGAACCAGGATCAGATGACCTTGGTGTTGTCTAAAGAACAATGTCTTGTCAATGATACCTCTTGTGAACTTGTTTTCCACCAGAAACTTAGACAGTGTGTTATACCAAGCTCAAGCTCTAGGAGTTTGCTTCAGTCCATAAAGTGCTTTTTCTAGTTTGTAGACATGATTTGGGAATTTTGAACTTTCAAACCCTCGAGGTTGTTGGACACACCTCTTATTCCAATTTCCCATTGAAAAAAACACTTTTCGCATCCATTTGATAAACTTTAAAGTTTGAATCTACTGTATAGGCTAAGAAGATTCTTATAGCCTCAAGTCTGTCTACTGATGCAAAAGTTTCATCAAAGTCAATCCCTTCCTCTTGAAGATAACTCTTTGCAACCAGTCTTGCTTTGTTTCTTATAATAATGCCAGCTTCATCCATCTTGTTTTTGAATACCCATTTGGTACCGATTATAATTTTGTCTTTGGGTTTAGGCACCAGTTTCCATACTTGATTTCTTTCAAATTGATTTAGGTCTTCTTACATAACCATTATCCAATATGCATCTTGAATGGCTTCTTCAAATTTCTGTGACTCTAATTGTGAAAGAAAACAAGCATATAAGCATTCATTAGATGTTGCTTTTCTAGTTTGCACTTTCTTGTTTGGATCACCAATAATAAAATTTGTTATGTCACTTCTAGACCATTTGGGATTAGAGATGTATTTTGATGAGCTTGCTTGATTATCATCTCCTCCCCCTAAGTTTGTGCTCCCAGCTTCTGATAAAACTCTCCCTGAATTAACGCTTAAATCAGGGTTAAAGTTATCCCCTGATGGTGTATGCCCTGATGGATGATCCCCTGATGGAGTATTCCCTGACCTGTTGTCTAGGAGATTAACTCTATCTGTTGAAGGGGCTTTTATTGTGTTTGGTTTGACATCAGGGATGGTTAAATTTTCCATTTGTCTGCACTCATCAGCTTCATTATCTTGATAATCAAAATCATCTTCATTTTTAAATCTGAGCTCTTCATGAAAACCAGGGTCTTCAAGTCCAGAAATCTCTTGATCATCAAAAGTTACATTTATAGACTTCATCACTACCTAGAGTCTTTTGTTGTAAACCCTGAAGGCTTTAGACGTCAGGGAGTAACCTAGGAAAATTGCTTAACCAGCCTTTGGATCAAATTTCCCTAAGTTCTCACCAAAGTTCCTTAATACAAAGCATTTGCATCCAAAAACATGTAGGAACTTGATTTTTGGTTTCTTCCCTGTCATTAGCTCATATGGTGTCTTGTTGTGAGACTTGTTGATCAAGGACCTATTTTGAGTAAAGCAAATAATGGAAATTGCCTCAACCCAAAAATAAGTAGGAATCCTTACCTCTGCTAGCATTGTTCTAACAGCTTCTATCAGGGTTCTATTTTTTCTTTCCACTACACCATTCTGTTGAGGGGTCCTTGGAGCAAAGAATGTATGATTGATGCCTTTCTCCACACAAAATCCATCAACAGTTGCATTCTTGAATTCAGTTCCATTATATGTCCTCAATATTCTAACCACTGACCCTGACTCTGTTTCCACTTCTTTATATGGTCAATGATTTGTTGAGGTACTTCTGTTTTAGCATTTAAAAACTTAACCCAAGTGTATCTGGTGTAGTCATCCACAATAACCATTGCAAATCTTTTCTTTGACACTGACATTATGTTGACAGGGCCAAAGAGATCCATATGAAGCAATTGAATTGAATCCTTGATCATTGTGGCTTCCTTGCTGACAAAGGATGATTTCCTTTGCTTCCCTTGTTGACAAACTGAACATAATCCTTCTTGAATGAATTCCATTTGGGATAGTCCAGTTACCAACTCTCTCTTCACCAAATCATTGATAGCCTTGAATTTCAAGTGAGAGAGCTTCTTATGCCACAATCTGCTCTCATCAGGGCTTGCCTTGCTGTCGAAACATGATTCTCCACTTACTGAATTGAAGTCAGCAATGTAGAGATCTCTTTTTTTTATCCCCAACAAAATCAGCTTCCCATCATCTTCATTTGAGATCAAGTACTGATCTCCTTTAAAAGAAATTATGTATCCTTTGTCACATAGTTGACTTATGCTTAATAGGTTGTGCTTAAGCCCATAAACTAGTGCTATATTTTCAAACGAGACATCCCTATTTGCTGCTTTGCCATAACCAAGAGTTAATCATTTGCTATTATCACCAAAAGAGATCACTGGACCAAACTTTTCTTAGAACTTTGTGAGTAGGGCTTTATTTCATGTCATGTGTCTTGAGTAGCCGCTGCCTAGAAACCAGATTTGATTGCTTTTGACTTTTTCCTGCACACAAAGAACATTTAATTTGTTTTTGGTACCCAAGTGGCTTTGGGTCCTCTAAGTTTAGTCACAGTTAATGGTAAAACAACTTTTTCATCATGTGTGACTTTTGGTTTTGGCAAATTAAAGACTTTTTCCCTTTTAGGAGCTACATTATACACGTATTATTTAACAACAATTTTCTTATCTTTACCCTTAGGGGTGCATGCTTGAGCAGCTGGTAAATCATCAGCATATAATATTGTGCCAGAAAGAATCTGTGGTTTTTCTTTACACTGAAAAGATAAATGATTATTGCTACCACAATTCCAACACACTTTCCTAAGGGCTTCATGAATAGAGGTGTAATTACTAGATTTGTTTACACCTAACTTTCCATTCCTATTCTTTTTACTATCCCCTGATAGGCCTTTATCCCTTGAAGGGCTACGATTGCCTGATATACTCTTATCCCCTGATGACTGTGTATCCACTGATGCACAGTCTAGTTATTTCTTGAGTAGAGGTTTGAGTGCTTTGGTAAGAACATGGTTCTTGCTTCTCCCACCACTTGTGGAAGCTTCACTCATTGAGAAAACATTCCCTTTTTCTAACTTTGCTACAGCCTTTACAAACTTGATAGGTTGTATTGGCCTTTTTCCAAAGCTAGCTGCATTTTCAACCTCAATAGGAGGTTGTTTCACAAGAGTCTCTGCATAGCCTAAACCAGACTTGGGGTCAGATTTCTGACAGTTTAATTGATCATCCAGTTTTTTGCTAGATTTATTCCATTTCTTTATGACTTCCCTTTCTTGACTCAGAAGATTGGAGGTCCATTCCTCTCTTTTAACAGCACAGTCAAGGAGATTTTTAGTCATTGAGAGTTCTTTTTCAAGACTCTCAAGTCTAGAGAGTTCTAATTCTAAAAGAGTATTTCTAGCAGTCAAATGTTCATTTATTTTCTGCACTCTCTCAGTCTCAGCTACAACACTCCTTAAGGTGTCATAAAGATCTTTTATCTCACAAGCCATTTCCTTAACAGTTTTAACACAATCATTTTTAGACATGTTAGAGGAAATTTTTAGACTTACTTGTGAGCTACTACTGTCAGTGGATGAGGCCATCAGGGCTAGGTTGACATATTCTTCATTATCTTCTTCATCTGAGTCAGCCCAGTCCTTTCCCTCTGCAATGTAAGTTTTTCCCTTCTTGATGGCATTTAGAAGGTCAAAGTATTTCTTCTTATAATCGACATTAGCTTCCTTTCCCCTAGATTCACCTTCCTTTATGGTCTTGCGGCACTCATTTGCAAAATGGTTTATCTCATTGCATTTGTAACACTTTATTCTTGATTTGTCAATAAAGTTTTTAGTGCTACTAGGTTTCCTTGCTGAAAATCTTTTTGATCCAGATGGTTTTCGAAATTTCAGCTTGGAAAACCTCTTTGCAAGAAAAGCCATGGTTTCATCCAGTTCTGTTAACTCTTCAAGAGTGTACTCATCCTACTTTGAATCTGCTTCATTGTCTCCTTCTTTTTCAGCATCCCCTGACTGCTGCTTCATCAAGACACTTGGTCTTGCTTCTTCTTTATCCTTCTTGGCAGCCATCAGGGCTACAAATTTAAGCTTTCTGGTATCCCCTGACATTTCAGATCTTCGTTGAACTTCCAGTTCATATGTCTTTAGGGTACCATAGAGCCTGTCCAAGTCTAGAAGATTCATATCCTTGGATTCCCTGACGGTTTTCGGTTTAGGATCCCATGTATGTGAAGAGCTCTCATGAGCTTTCTGTTCACATCTTTATTAGCATAAGCCTTCCTATATAATCTCAGGTCATTTACCAACCTGTTAAATCTGTCAAACATTTCAGTGAGTGTTTCACCATTTTTCATTGTGAACCACTCATAATGTTGTGTTAACAGATGCAGTTTATTTTCCCTCACTTCTTCAGTTCCATCACATAGGATCTGGATGGTATCCCATATTAACTTAGACGTTGAAAGATTCATGATACTGTTCAGCATATCATCGTCTAAACCATTATATAGGATGCCTATGACTTTCAGATCCTTCTTTACTTTCTCTCTTTCCTCTGGAGTTATTTCTTCAGTAGTCTTTGGAACTAATTTTTTTGGAATACTGACTCCATTGACAACCTCTTGAGGAATGAGCTTCTTTGAAATGTGAGAGCCTTCTTTACTTTTTCTCTTTCTTGGTGTTTTTTCAAGTTTATTCTATTAAACTTGAAAATGTCATTGTACTTTATCTTATAAAAGTGAAATTATTCGGAGTTAGGCCCGTAATTTTTACCTCTCGTTCAAGAGGGTTTTTCACGTTAAATATCATTGTTATTCTCTAGCCCCTTTTCATTCCTATAATTTAATTTATTAGAGATCGAGTGGTTGTTGGGTGTTAGTATTTCTCAATACTTTGTGCAGAACATAATGAATAGGCTGAATGGATGACATGGTGGTTGTGCACCATGCATGGAGTGCATTTGTGTTAGAACAAAATAGGCTCAAGTATTTATAGGGATGAATACAAATACTCAAAACTTTTCGATCTTAAAACACTTTGTTAAGCACTGATGGAAATAGCTACAATATTAGAAAAACTATAATGACTTTAAAATGAACACACAGGCATTCAAGTTAAAATAGTAGTATTAAAACTTGAGGTTTTTCTGGAAATCTAGTTAATCACAAATGTGATTAATCAGCTACAAATTCTGTAACGAGTTACAGCTTCTCTTTCACACTCACTAGCTACAATACTTCTTTGAATATTTTCTCTCAAAAATGTTTTAAAGCTTCTCTAGTATTTGTGTGCTTCTAAATGTTGGTTGATCCGTTGGATTGTTATTTTGTGTAATGAGAACTCTTTTGCATATATAGAAGATCAGTAGTTGAACCCACGTGCTTAGCGTGCTGCTCTTTTCTGTTAGGTCCCGAAGGGTAAAAATACTACAAGGGGGGGGGGGGGGGGGGGGGAATAGTGTTTTTTCAAATTTAAGTCTTGCTTATAAAACTTAGCAGTTTTAAACACTTCTTGCTTATTAAAAGAGTTTCTTATATTTTGAAAAAGTTTAACAACGGAAATTGTTTAAGCAAAACACCCCTTAGTTTTTGTAGCAAAGGTTAATGGCAAAAAGGAGCAACGATAGTAAGTCTTTGCTGATAGAGTTCAGCAGGACTTAAGCAAAGCACATAACAAAGCAAGTAAGCAATATGAAAGATAAGCAGAAATAGAGTGAGAATTTTTATAGTGGTTCAGACTAAGCCTACTCCACTCTTCTTCTCTTTTACTTGAGAAGGCTATCACTAAAACTTGTTCACATAGAACAATCAGCAGGGGGACACTTAGTCCAATTTACACTAGGTCACTTAGACCAGATTAGTCACATAGACTCTAAGCAGATTGAGTAAATCTTGTTTGCTATCTCCAAGTAGAGTGCTCCTTAGTTGAGCAGATTGATAACACTTGTTCAAGCTTTATGATGTCTTGCTGAAGTCTTTAATATGTCAGAGTGTCAGAGCGTTTTTGGTTGTTCTATTATCATAAATGAAATTTATGACTCCTATTTATACTACTCCAGAAAATCTATCCGTTGAGAATTTGAAATAGATCCGTTGGAGTGTATTGTTCTTGATGTGATCTTCACTTTTACAGTTGTCCTTGTTTAGTTCAAAAAGTTAGCCGTTATTTTATCTTCTAGTGCCTTTCTGAAAAGTCTACTAGAAGTGACTAAGCAGGACTAAAGATAGCTTTTTCTGACAACTCAACTTGGATTAAGTAAAGGATCTTGCTTACTTAACTCTTTCCTTATTTCCATTCTAAGCAGGACTATACCTGGAATATTCTTCATGTCTTCAGAATCCTTTTTGATCAATGAGCAGACTTCAAAGAATTCATCATATCAGCAGATTTTAATGAATTCTTCGTTTCAGTAGACTTCAATGGTGATCAAACTCTTTGCTTAACTACATACTATATCCACCTAACAAGTTAGATATTTTTCTAAGTCCTTTTACAATATTTAAGCAAGGACTATATTACATCATCAATTCTTATATATTAAACAATAAATAAACTTTTAAGCAATGATAATAATATAAGCACGGGTGCAACAACATTTTCAACTTAGCCGCATATATGTCACATCGATGTCCTTTTGGAATGATGTGTCAAACTACTGCTACTTTTGTTGCGTCTTTTTCTTCCCTTGATCTGTGTGCATTTAATGATCGAGAGTTATCATTGGACCACCAAACTTCAAGAAATATCTTTCTAGTTTATATCTCTTGCTTCTGTAACCAGCTTCATTGATTGCGTGTAAGACCTGATGACGAGTGTATGCAGTCATAACTGTCCACTGACGACAAGCCCTGATGTGAACTTGATCGGTGCTTCTGGATCCCTGATGACAAGTCTTATCTAAGACTCGATCAGTGCTTCAAACTTCACTTGAGTTATCCAAGTGCTTCTTGATCCCCTGACGTTAAGACTCAAAGCATCCACTAATGGCTTCCACTGATGCAGTGCTGAGCATTTCCCCTGACGGGTTAGCTTGACACTGTCCCCCTGACATGTGGGCATGTCACTGTTATGCCCTGACGCGTTCCCCCTGATGAGTTTGGCTTGCCACTGCCATACCCTGACGCGTTCCCTTAACGGGTTAGCCAGCCTTTGTCATCTCTTGATGGGTTTTCCTGATGGTTTTAATCACTGAAACTTTCTTGATTTTGTTTGGAGTGTCTGATGTGCGGAATACTTAAGTATCTTTGAATAACAACAGACATCCCTCTCCACTATCAAGTCCTTTAGAAGTTTCAATTGATAACTTGCCTAATGTTAAATACTTCATCCACTGATAACTAAGTTGATCATCAGTGGATGCAAAACGTGTACAAATGCTTAGGTTTATAGAACACCCTGAGTATATACAAATGCACAATCAAAACTACAATCATCATCATTTATAATTAACAATTTATTTATACGAGATTTTAATTCTTTGAGTCCTTTTCAATTTCTGTTTTGGTTTCTGTACTATATAAGTTATTCATAAGGTTATTTGACGATAAAAGAGTCCCATTTTAGAGGATCAAAGATTCTCAAGGTTCTTCGATATGGGTTAAAAATGTTGTGATTACCTAAAATTAATCTTGTTGAGATGTTGTGATTCTCTTGGTAACAATTGAGAGGATGAGATTGATAGAGAATTTCTGTGTGTGATTCAATTGTAAATTATCTGGATTTTATAGTGTTATTTTCTTCTTGTGCTCGTCATATATTTTTCTTGATTTTGAATTTTTGACATTAAATTTTGTGTCAACTTGTGATCTTGTATGTTGAGTGAATTGTCTTGTATTGTTATTTTTGTTGCGATATCATCCTGATTTCAAATATTATTTTACTAGTTTAATTAGGCACATTTGTATGCATGTGCATTAGTGTTTTAGTTATAATTTGTACTAAATGGAGTAAAAGCTGGATATAGTTTTAGTTAATCGGTCAAAAAAGAAACATGTACCATATAAAAGTGAAAGATAAGCTACAATTCGAATTAGATAGAACATTGATAGACATGTGGAAGCAATTTGAAAAGAAACGTTACTAATTTGTACTATTTCAATGGTTTATAGTTTGTTGTCATTTATCTCTCCAACGGTTAACATAAGTGTTACTTTTTTTGTTGACCAAAAGTACCAAATATGGTTATTAATAGGTTCAACCTCTTGATATAATAAATAACACAATACATGTTCTACATTGAATTCAATATAAATGTATAGAAGCGAGATACAAAATTTTTGCAGATAAAGTATGAATTTGAGGTTGGATATTAGACAAGAAAAATGATTAAAAATCATATTAAACACAGATAAATATAATATTAAGTATTGTCATTTGATACTTAATACACATATTAAAAATCCAACTACACATATTAAAAGCATGTTTAAAAATAAAGGAGTACGTAAATATTCTCACTTTTTTATTGTGTATAATTTGATTTTTATAATCATATAATTAATATTTTTTATGGGTAAAGTACATTGATTCTTACATAATTATAAAAACAATGTAAATAAACTTAAAAAAATTTTAAAAAATTCACATATTGTGATATTTTTGCATACTCTCTCAATTTGTACGGTTTAAATTTTTTCATATACTTTGAACAATAAAATATAATAAGAGTGAATATGATTGCAAAAATGTGATATAACTTGTTTCCCCATTTCCCCCCTTTATTACCAATGTATAATTTATCTTTTTACTCTCTTTGTTCTCAAATAATCCACACCTAAAATTTTGTTAAGATCAAATTGATTTTTTCTTATTTTAAAATTACACATATATACTCATACTTATACAATTATAAAAATTAAGTCTTATTCTGAATTGTCTAAACTTTTTTATGGGAGCATATATTTGTAGAATTATAAATTTTTTCAATTAAAAAACTGTCAATTTAATAAAAAAAATGTCAAATATCGACCAATTAATTAGGAACGAAAAATAGTATTATCATATTGTTTATTACTCTCTCCACCAATCAGCAGAATAATCATTCCCTCTCCCCCATCAATCTGTGTTTTGGTCTTTAACTTTATAATTTAACAAAAATTCTCGGCTGATGCATTAAACGAAAAATAATTATCTTTAAGTTTTCGTATGTTTCTAATCTTATCATGTAATTTATATTATTACGTTAATGTTACCATCTGAGATAATATTATCTGATACATTGTATTATTGTGTAAAATATATATATTTTTTTACAAATAATAACATTAAAAAATATAATAACATAAATTTAATAATAATAATTAAAACATGCAAAAACTGCACGAGAATTAATCTTTTCAATACATACTAACAGAGAATTGACCCATAATTTAATACTTTAATTAATAAATGTCAATATTAAACAAATTAATCCGGTGATCGCTTTTTAAACTTAATTTGTAACTTATAAATTTCATTCGTCTCAAACACTTTCAGTTATAACTTACGTCTTAAAATGACTTCTAACACCGGTGATGCGCGCGCGTAGGTTTCTTTTTTTAACACCTTAAATAATAGTGGAGAATATTATTTTTCTTATATAATATTAATTACCAAAATCTATTGCTATGTCTTTCGGCTAATAAATCAATTTCTAATACTGCAAATTATACAATTTTATATATAAAAAATCTAAGAGAGATTTTATACATAAGTGACTAGAGTCTTATTTTTTAGTTTTTTTTTTCTTTTTATCCAAGGGGAACTTATCTAAAATTGAACGAAAACCTAATTTTTAAATGTTTTAATGATAAAACATAAAAATTGTGTAATATTACATATTATATTAATCAAGTTTTATAAATGGGCACGTGCACTGTCTACTTGGAATTAAACTAAGAAAACAAATTTTTTAAAACCTACTATATTAACACAAATCAAATAATGACTAATATGAACGGTATAACAAAAAAAATAACAATACATTTTAAATGCTATAATATAATTACAATAAATATATGAACAACAATAATAAGTTTATAAATTTACAAGTTATATTTCATTATAATGACGGTAGTAATAACAAGGTATTTAATAAATTTATAATTTATATATATGCAAACTTCACTTAAACATACAATCTTAAAATACACAAGAAAAAAAAAATAAAAATAACTTTTAAAGAAAAAAAAGACTAATAATAATAATGATATCTTTTTTTAAAAAAAAAACACGTACTCTTATTATGCACAGACTACGTTACTAGTATGTCATTTACTTTTAAGTGTTGTTTTTGTTCATCTTATTTGTACATATTAATTTAGAACATACAAGTGAAAAAATAAGTGGTGTATTTTACTAAATAAATCCATTACTGAACGTATCAGTTTTGTTGTCAAAATATAAATGAGTTAAGTAGAAATTAGAAATGAAAATGCTAAAGTTCGTCCGTAATTACGCACAAGGAAACAAGGAACGGCATATGGGTCGTGGTGTGCTGCTCCGCTCGCGATAGCTGATGAAACAAGAAACTCAAACCCCCCCCTTTAATCCCTTTTTAATTCTCAAACCCTAGACACCACCTTCATCCCCTTTCATTTCAATCCAACACTTCTCTTTCTCTCTCTATATACACACACACACACTCTGTCTCTCTCTACATATATATACACAGCTGCACTTGTAGCAGTACCATCATCGTCGTCGTCAAATTGTTTGAGACTGTTTGGAAGATCTGAACTCTCGCATTTTGTGCTCCTGAACTGTTAACGGTACGTTCTGTATCTGGCAATTTGTTGTTTTCTAGATTCTGCAGTTTGCTTCTGTTTGATTTTTAGTTCAATCTATGTTTATTGGTAATGTAAGTTGTAGTGACGGATCTGTTATGCGGATGAGTGGATTTTATGAGAATTTTGAATTTGGTTGTGATCTAAGTGGTGTGTAGTGTTCAGATGTGGATCTGATGTGAGATTTGTATAATTTCGTGATTCTAGTGTCAATTGATATGGATCTGTGTTGCAATTGCGCCAAAATTTTGTTTACTATTATGATTTTGTTACGACTGAGATTTCACTTCATTGGTAACCATCTTGTTTTGAGTAATAATTGTTGATTGAGTTAATTTTTTAAATTTGTCAAAGATATAATATAATCTTGGAAATTTTCAATTTGCAACCAATTATGTGATAGGTTATTATTAGTTTTAGATAGAAACCAAGTCTTGATGTTGTAGTTGATATTGTTGAAGTCTATGTTAGAAACTAATGACAGTCTTCCTCTTTTTTGAAAGTAAAGCTTCCACGACGGTTTTACTATATGCTTTAAATTATTACATTTCCTTCATGATTGCAGTTAGAATAGTTCATAAAGTAATAAATGCTTCTTACACAGTTATTTAATTGTTCTCTGTATTCTTTCAGGAAAATTAAGTGCTAAAGAGGAAAAAATTATATTGGTTGATGCGCAAGGGAAGAGAATTTATATATGGTACAGAAGGAATAAACGACCTCCTGTGACCTAGATTTTGTTCATTGAAAAGATGGCGCCGTCAAGTAAGGCTGATAAGAAAGCTGCACTTGACGCAGCCGCATGGGCATTCAATGTAGTCACTTCTGTCGGGATCATCATTGTCAATAAAGCCTTAATGGCTACATACGGCTTCAGTTTTGGTAACTGCTTATCTGTTTATTATGTTCAACTTTTTGTAGTTCTTTTAAGACTCTTGTATATTTTTTGGAATTCGGATCTCTAATGATCTCGGACCTAGGAAGCAAAGGTTCTTTATAAACTGTTGTATGGCCCATACAGAATTCTCCATTTCTTGAGGAATTTCCCCTTTTCTGATAGCTTGTGTGTTTTATATTTTCTATGTTTATGTTTGTTATCTACGTATAACTTCATAGTTCATACGCATAGAATCATGATATTTATTGTTTGTTGAATATTCTTTATTTTGGAATATCTTTCTGTTGTTGAATGTTTTCTAATGGATTTAAAATCGTACTTAAATATGTATGATTCAATAACTAATATTGAAGCACTTTTGAATCTTTTTCAATAGAATATCCAGTTTATTCTTCATTTGTTTTCAGGTTTCATTTTTTAACTTTTGCTTGCAGCTACGACATTAACTGGTTTGCATTTTCTCACAACCACCTTGATGACGGTTGTTCTTAGATGGCTGGGATACATACAACCTTCTCATCTACCTGTTGCAGAGCTTCTGAAATTTGTTTTATTTGCAAACTTCTCTATTGTTGGGATGAATGTTAGTTTGATGTTGAATTCAGTGGGATTCTACCAGGTAAGTTGATGTTAGTTTGTCTTTTGATTTTAATTTTTTCACACTAGCCCGTTTCTTTTTTAATCCAATTGAAGTTATATTGGAAGTAATATATTTCTCTTATTTGACTTACAGATTGCAAAGCTGAGTATGATTCCTGTATCCTGCTTGTTGGAAGTTGTGTTGGACAAGGTCCGATACTCAAGAGATACAAAACTGAGCATTGTAGTTGTTCTCATGGGTGTTGCTGTATGCACAGTTACTGATGTGAGTGTCAATACTAGAGGCTTCATTGCTGCTTTTATTGCAGTTTGGAGTACTTCTATGCAACAATATGTAAGTATCTTAACCCTTCACTTAATGATTCTTTTGAATGAAAGAGACACCTCAAGTGGGCAAGTAATCCACCAAAAAGAAAAGGAATACAAAGTAACGACATAAATCTCCATGATCTTAACAAAAGACAATCCCTTAATACCTATGATTGTCAAAAATAGCTATTGGTGAAAGCCCTCATTGCCATGGCCCAACTGGCCAGAGATAAGCCAAAACAGACACCTTATCCCAAAGCAGAGGGCGATGCCGTAATGAATGAAAATACATGTATAGCGATCTTTCTACATCCTCCAAAATCTTCCATACAAAGTTAATGAATATATATTATTTCTGAGTTACTATAGTTCATGACTTATGTATCACAATACTATCAACTCATTCACCCATCTGTACATTTCGGTATAAATCCAACCAGTACCTATGGTCCACCTAGTATCTGACTCACTTGTTTTGGTGTAAAGAGTGGCTACATTTTGATGATGAAGTAAGTTAACTTCCTTCTGCCCAAAAAAAGTAAGAATTTTTTTTGTCTTCCTCCCCTAGGCCCTTCCCCTCTATGATTGAATTCTCTATGTAATGAATAGGACATATAAAAAAAGGAGAGAAAGAAAATCCTGTTTTACCCCAAGCTTGTCTAAGAATTATTTAACATATTTATTTCAGGATAATTTCATTTATAGGGCCCGTAAATATGTTATTATATAGTTTGCTTGGGCTGTCATATTCTGTTGAGCACATTAAACATAATGTCCCTTTGGAATCTTTCTGCGATCTCCAAGAATGAATTTCATTTTCCATTAATTTGCCTCCTTATTTTCTGCAGTACGTTCATTACCTTCAGCGTAAATACTCACTTACTTCTTTCAACCTGTTGGGTCATACTGCACCAGTCCAGGCCGTCTCTCTGCTATTGATAGGGCCCTTTCTGGATTATTTGTTGACAGACAAGAGAGTAGATGCCTATGACTTCAGCATGGCATCTGTGGTAAGTTTATGACCCATGTTTATGATTGTCATATTTATTGACCATTTACTTCTCCACATTCTTTGTATCATTCAGTCATTGCCCGCCCATGCATACTGAACACATTCTCTGTCATAAGTTTACTGCGCATGTTTATTCTCAGTGTGAATTGTAGGGTGCATTCCAAATAGAGTATCCTGCTATTTTGAACACATTAGCTTTAAAATTTGGGTTGTGCTATTGTATCTTATTATATGCTCGGTATACTTTAGTATCTATACACAGTCAAATGTTAAATCTCATGAAACCTAGTGTATTGTAGAAGGAAGAAATAATGTCTTGATATTATAGTTCATTGCACACTCATGGAATCATGGCACATCTTTACTTTCCTTTATTAGATTATATTTGCTTGCTTGGTTACTATTAATTAAGACGGCTTACAAAAATGGTTTTCTTAATATTTCTCCCCACTTTGTTGCTGCAGGTGTTTTTATCTTTGTCATGCACAATTGCAATAGGGACCAATCTCAGTCAGTTCATCTGCATTGGCAGATTTACAGCCGTGTCATTTCAAGTACTTGGCCATATGAAAACTATCCTTGTTTTGATATTGGGATTCTTGTTCTTTGGGAAAGAGGGTCTCAACATGCAAGTGGTCATTGGCATGATCATAGCCATAATTGGTATGATCTGGTACGGAAACGCATCGTCTAAACCTGGTGGGAAGGAACGCCGCTCAATGTCTAAGAACAACCAACAGAAACATGCATCTTCCGAACCATCTGAACTCGATGACAAGGTTTAAGCAGTTCTGGAATTTTGACTGGAGCATACAGAGGTTAGCCTATACATTGATACCAGGATAATTTTAGAATATCTGATTCTAGATACAAACCTCCCGAAAAGTTAATACTATTACAGTTGTCATTATTTTGTAATTCTTCTTTTCCATTTTCAATGTGAGATCCTATTGGGTATGGATACTTAATTGGGTTTAAATTTCCCCAGGGTTTTATTGTTTATCCCATTGTTATAATTTATAATAAATTATTTTTGTGCATTTTACTCATTAACGGGCAGTTGTTTTTGTTGTTTTAATTTGCTTAAAATTTGCCAGGCACTGCTTAGTATAACTGAACGCAAATATTGCGAGGAGAAAATTAAAAAGAACAGGAAAAGAGCATATTTATGCATACAAACTCACATTTTTTAACAAATTAATGAGAATTTGACACGGACAACTTTATTACTCACTAGTTAATAACAATATTATTCTCTCTTTCCTTTAATCAGTGGGCTGAGTTTTTTTTGTTTTTATGTACTTTTGTTAATTTTTTTTATAAAATAATTTGTGTAAAAATTTATTCAAGAAAGAAAAAAGTAAAGAAAGAAGTAATACTCAGAGAGTAGTAAACTTTACTGGGGTATCTCGGAAAATAATGAACTACAAACAAGTTAAGTATTTGATAATTTTATTGTTCTCTTTCTTCTATTTTCTCAATGGATCCATCAATATTTTTCGTTTTTACACACTTTTACAAAAAAAAAATTATGAGTTTGTTTGTAAAGATTTATTTATATCTTTGTATCAGTTTATTAAGGGGTGTATGCAAGCTTGATTTTTATAAGAAACCCACTTCGTGCTCTCATGCTAACTGCAGTTATAAACACGAGACAATTAATTGTCAAATACTGCAGCATGTTTAAATATCACACTTCATTCCATTGTTATTCCTAATAATAATTGTTTTCATTTGTCAATCCACTGATTCATTTTTGGATACTTCATTCGAAAGACATTTAGAAAAAGATTTTGTTCTGAAAAAAATTACATTTAAAATTTTTCTATAAAATTAAAAAACTTTCAATTACAAACTTATAAATCTTGTCATAACTTAAAGATTCATAACAAATTTTATGAAAAAAAACTTATGATTCGTATATTTAATTCTTGTCAAAAATGCAAAATTAATAGTTATCAAAAATCTAAATGTTTCTATTTTTATGGAATGAAGAGGATAGAAAAATAGAAATAATGAATTTTTTTTATTATTCAATTTTATGAAAACGCTTATTAAGTTTTATCAACTGAATCAATGTTTATTGACAAATCACGTGATGTAAGTTAATTAAGAAGGAAGAGAACGAGGTATATTCAATAAAGTTGTAAATATAAAATTTTAAAATTAAAACAAATTCTAGAAACAATGATCTATAAATATTGTTATTACTCATTTCTCACGTTTCTTAGATATTCAGTAAACCACAGCAAAACAAGGATCAGAACCCTTGCACTACCTAGTTACCGTAAAAACAAGGAATCGCCACGGAATGAGCATTCAATGCCACGGAATAAGATATATTACTCCAATATATGGTACATTTTTCGTTATGTATGTTTAAAATTTTGTCACATTAGCTTTTTTTATACTCACTAATGTATTTGGTAACCGAAATTTTATTTATAATCTTTTAAGGGATATTCCCTACGTTTATATTTAATTATTTACATGTTTTTTTAGAAAAAAAAAATATTTTTTTACATGTCATTTTGTAGATTTTAATGGAACATTAATGACTTTATTTTCTAAATTACCCTTGCATTTATATTAATTGTTTCTCTTCCATTGTTTCTAGTAAAATTTAAGAGGGCAATATTGAATTTTATATCTTTTTTAGTTAATTAGATATAAAATAATACATTTTTTAATAAGTGTATTGCTTTTTAAAACCACATCTAAAAGTGAATAGAGAGTATAATATAAGGGACGAAACACCATTTGTTATAGTAAAATTGGACTCCCTTGCCGCATGCAATTGCAACATCCACCCGAAAAAGGGAAGCTTGTCCATTTTAAACGGGGAGTTTCATCTTCGACCTTTAAAAATTGACATGTATATATCTTTTTTTTTTTATATATAAAAAGTCAAATAAAAATTTTATCTAAATTTTTTTAAATAGGTTTAAATTCGATTTAACATTCAATAAAATCGATTCTGAACGAGTTAGTAAAATCCAAACAAAAACCACTTATTATTATCCAATTAAAATTTAATAAAATCACTTATCCAATTAAAATTTAATAAAATCACTTATCCAATTAAAATTTAATAAAATCACTTATCACTTATTCAATTAAAATTTAATTTGTAATCAACTACAATTCTTATGTAATAAACCAATTTTTATAGAGTTCTAAATTCTTAACTTTTTGTTGTACTAAAACTTTATTAAAATATGTACTAAAATATATAATTATGAGAAACCATGTAAAAAAGTTTATTAAACATACATTCAAATAATTTAAAAAATAGTTATAAAAAATTAAAAAAGAAAAAACTAACTAAATCGACAAGTCAAACATTATTACTATTTATAACAGTTAAAAAATATACAAATTAGTTTAACTTTTATAATTAATTTATACAAATACACAACTATGAAAAATAAAATTCGTGCTTGACATATGTAATAAAATTAGTATTAAAAAATATGTAACAAAATTAATATTAAAAAACAAATGGTAGAAGTTGAAAAACGAAAAAAGAAAAAAACAAATGGCAAATTCTTAGGATTTTTAATCGAAGATGTAGTATGAATCGTAGAAGGGTATCTCATTTCATTATTGGATCTCTGCCAAAACAATCTTTAGTGGAAGATCCATCTTTTTCTCTCCATTGGAAATGATTTAGAAGAGACGACATGGTCATGCACATGGACATGTGCATTCACCTCGTGTGGCATGGCATCCAAAGATCAAAGCTGTGATACATCCATAGCCGTGTTACCCGACATTCATCGCTAATTCTTTTATAAATTGTATCGATATATAAGTTATTATTTTTTTCATTTCATAAAAATTGTAACACTTTATTTTTTGGGACGTTTTATATTTTCTTACAAAATTTCCTCTTTTAATAATATTTAAAATGTAAAAAAATCAAATTAGCTTTTTTCTCTCTTTTACTTTTATTTTATAGACCCATATACTATCATTACAATATTTACTTTATCATTCAAAATTTTTCACTCCTAAATTTATTTTAAATTATACAATAACAAATTAGACATTTATTATAAAGTCAAATATGTTCTTTAATAATTATGTCATGTCAAACTGTTGCAATAAATATGAGATGATGAGAATATTTACCAATTTTTTAAAGTTTCAACCGATTATTTGAGGTTTTTAAAAGTAAATATAATGCAACAACACACAAAAGGTAATCCAATAGATGTTCGACATTTGGGAGGAAAAAAAGAGAGTCTAAAAGTAAGGTAAAAGGTATGTAGTCTTTGTAGTCTTTTTGAGTGGGTTGTCCATAATTATGAGAAGAGCATACAACCAAACTTCGAAAATAACATAATCAATACACGCATGTGCTCAAATAAATGTTACACTAGCTTGTAGCGTTCGACAGCAATTTTTTATCTATTTATAATAAATATTTCAGTATAATTTTTAATTTGTAAATTTTGGTATGATTTGTATTATATTATATTATTTTTATAATAAATAATTAATATATAAGATTTGATCTCGGAAGCGGTAACTAATTACCTAGTTAACTCTTTATTAAAGCACACCTTGTTATATTACAAAATCATTATTGAATTGATGCTACTAATTCGGTCTGAGTAAAAGATGATTCGCGAATCTATTAAGTCAATAAACCAAGTTACTAACTGATTTGCGAGTCTATTGAGTCAACAAACTGGGTTATCAATCAAATGAAGGTGCACAAATTACTAAATAATATTTTCTCCATTCTAAAAAAAGTAACATTTAAAAATAAAATTTGTTCTAAAAAAAACTAATATTTGCATAATTTTTTAATTATAATGCCATATTGTTAAAGTTTTGTCATTACAATCTTCGTATTTTATTTTTAATTGAACAGTCATAACAAATTTCATGAGAAAAACTTATTATTTCTACATGTAAATTTTAGTCAAACATACAAAATTAATATTTGTCAAAAGTTCAAAAATTATTCTTTTTATATAATAGATGAAGTATTAATTATTGATGTCTGCATTTCATTTTTTTGTTTATCGATAAAATCTTATTATTTACTCAATTCTCACCCAACATGCGTGCACTTAATTCTAGAACATGAGCTTCAAGTTCGCAATTTTTTCCTTGACACAAGACAATCATCAGAGCAGATTCAAACGAAGCTATAAACTCACAAACTGATCATTTGTACAACTAGTAAGCTGTGAAGATGCTTTAAAAAATTCTTTTGTAATTCGCATAATTTTATAATTTGTAAACTCATATACTAAGCCCCATATTCGCCATGGGGCTGGGACAAATCACGGCCTTAAGACTTGATGTCTTTGTCAAATGCACACAATTCATAATCCACCCCAAATAGTGTAGTGCATATATAGCCGTATTTGAATATATATATATATATATATAACACTATCAGAGTGAGGAGTAAGAACGCATATGAATACAATTAAAAGTAAGTAATTAATGCAAGTATGTAAACAAAAATAAGTAAAAGATCAGCCTTCTGAAAACATCCGTAGTGTGCTGACCAATTACAATTTTATTACAATATTCAAACTATTACAAGATTGAAAGTATAAATTACAAGATTGGATTGAAATTATAAATATGGAAGCAAGCTATCTTTAGGAGAAAATTTGGGGAAAGTTCTTTGAAAAATTACATGCCTCTTCAGAAAGGAAGAGGTCATTTAAATAGAAAATTTTGGACTGTTACAATAACTTATAGTAAAAATGCAACAGTGAAAGTCAAGCTGTTACAGTGACAATCTACAGTAAAATGTTACAGTAAAAAGTCAAAATCGCTACAGTAAAAAGTAAGAGTCTGTTTGATTTATTGTTCGTTCGTTTTTTCGTTTTCATTTAAAATGAAAACGAATAAGCATTTTTGTTTTCACTTAAAATGAAAATAGAAATGCGTTTAGATGAAACTTTTTCGTTTTAAAACAAATTTGGTATAAAATAAAATAATTTTTAGTTAAAATTATATGTAAATGCACATTATTTTAATATATTATAATTATGTAATACATAATATATTACATTATTATTAATTATTTTACGTAAAATAAGTTATTGTAATACAAAAAATATATTAAATGATATTTTATACTCTATATAATATTATTTATACATATATTGTTTAAATTATAGTTCAATATTAACACAAAATATTAATATTATAGTATAAATAATAATATAAAATATTGTATTAATATCTAATATATTATATATAAGTTGTTGTATATTTATTGTAATATTGTAAATATATTTTAATTATTTAATTGTTTATTAAAATATATTTTAATAATATAATAATTTCATTTGATTATTTTAATATAATTTTTTTAAAAATAACTATAAATTTTTATTTACTTATAATTTTAATACAATATTACGTATACTATAATCTTTAAGTATATATATTTTAATTTATATGTATGAGTTATATTATACTGAGTAGATTATATATTTTATATGTTTTTTATATTCTAAACCGATAAACAATTCCATATTATTGCAATATATATGTATATATGTATATATATGTGTGTGTGTGTATATAATAGTATATTATATTATACACTATATTATATCATATTGTATTATATTATACTATATTATAATATTACATTAGTATATAATATATATATATATATATATATATATATATATATATATATATTTACACACACCCATAAATAAAGTAGTATATTGTAATTTTATTATTCTAAAATTGCTGTGAAAAATGAAAACGAAAAAAGTGAAAACACATTTTTTGTGTTTTCGAAAATGAGTGTCAAAATGAAAATGTTTTCATTTTTTTTGAAAACGAAAATATTACCAAACAATACAAAATGATGTGTTCGTTTTCGAAAATCAAAACGAAAACGAATAAGAAATCAGACGGGCCCTAAATTTTTTTTTTTTTCTTCTTCTTCTTCGGAGAAGAGATGATCTTCTTCATTTGAATCAGTGTTCAGAAGGGGAGCTTTGTCTTTTGTTGCCGAAGTGCTTGCTCCGGAACATTTGGTGCTGATCTTTTTGGAAAGCTGGAGCATGATCTTGAGGAGGTCTTCCTCATTTGAAGTTGCGGCCAGGTTGACTGTTAAGACGGATTTTTGAGCTAAAAATTGGGTTTGCTCAACCTCCATTGTCTTGATGTATTGAGGGTTCTTTTTGAACCATTGCTGGATTGTTGACTGGCATTAAAGTCTTTCCACCATCTTGAGTATCCTCGGAGGGCGAGAAAAAGGAGACTCTCTAAACCTTCTGGTTTATGGAATTCTACCTTCTGACAATGAATCCATGCCATGACAAATCTGGAGAAGAATTGCAGAGACACGAAAGCTGGAGTAGATTGTGGTAGGTTAAACCTACTGCAAAAGTAATGGTACCCGTCTTGGATAGGAAAAAGAAGAACTTCAACGGAGGGGCCAAAGACAGCCCACCATTGATTGATGAACCAATTGGGAAATTGGAAGTCTAGATTGCGTTTAAAATAGAAAACCAAGAATGTTTCTTTATTGGGTTTTGTTTTATGAATGCAAATTTTCATACATCAATGTAATCCCAGTAATTATAGCTATGGGGGGTAAAAGATTGAGAAAATGATACAAGATTGGATAATACTTAAAATTTAGTGAGGCCAGGAGACCCTTTAGAAATTGGGTGAGTTTTGATCCAATCAGAGGGAGAAAAAATCTTCATAATCTTTAAAAGAATAAATTTAGAATTTACCAAAATAAATTCAAAAAATCTTTGGTTTTTACGGGGGTGAGAAGAGATAAATCTTTGGGCACCAAGTAATTATTTGGCAACCAAAGTTGGGTTAGGGTTCTAGAAATCTAGTTACATTTCGACAATTAGTTGGACTGATTGAGATTTAAAGTATTGAGGTGCCTCTGAAAAAGAAGATATAGGTTTTGGGGAAGGAATAACGGGATTGAGTTTTCCTGGGGTTTTACCCACCAAGGATTGAGATTGAGAAATGGGACAAGGAATCTGAGTTTCAGTAGCCTCACTACTTGAGATTGAGAAGGTACTTGAGAGGGAGTAATTCCCATGCTTTGACACCAGGACCTGAATCCTTTAGGATAATAAGATTGGGACTGAGAATTTTCGTCCTCAGCAGTGATATCAGCCCATCTTTTGACCTTGTCAAGGGCTAAAGGTTTTGTGTCTACAAGGACAGAGAACTGATTTTGTGTCTTGATGACTCAATAGCATAATCTGATGAGGTGAGTGGTTTGGGTTTTTCGGAAGATCAGCTGAATCTTGCGATTGAGGGGAAGATTGGTGAGCTGATTTATCAGTCGAAACAAGTTTTAAGGCAATTGTCTTATCTTTCTTCTTGGGTGGCATATCTGTTTTGAAAAAACTCTCTGGTTAGAAAGTCTGGAATATGGTTGGAGCTTCCTTTAATATATTCAATATCAAAATCAAATATTGATAAAATAGCTTGCCATCCAGCAAATATTTGCTTGCTAGAAAGGTTTTTTTACATCTTTTTGTAAGACAGATTTTGCAGCTTGACAATCAATTTTAACTAAAAATTTTTGATTTAATAAATCATATTGAATTTTTGTGATGCATAAAACAATGGCTAAAATTTCTTTTTTAATGGTGGGATAATTCTACTGAGAACTATTCCAATGTTTTGAAGCAAATACAATGATATGCTCTTTGTCATCTTTCTTTTGTTTTAAAATGCCTCTGTATCCTATGTCAGATGCATCAGTTTGAACAATTTTATATGCAGAAGGATCAGACAGAGATAAACATAGTAAATGCTTGACTCTTTTCTTAACTCCCTGGACGACATGGGTATGCACAGACGTGCAGGGAGGAGGGGGTTGTTTAAGACGATCATGCAAGGGTTTGAGAAAATTGCTCAATCCATGAATAAATTCTGAGACATAATTGACAAACCCAAAGAACCTTTGAAGTTGTGTTTTATCGATAATTTGGTCAGGAAACTTGTCAGCAAATAAAATGCAACGATTGATAGTGACAATAGTTTCTTGTTGTATGTTGTGACCTAAGAACCTGATTTTTGTTCGCAAAAAAATAGATTTAAGTTTTTGAAAGAACTAAACCATTAGTTTTGATAATAATAAAGAAAATATGCAAATGTATAAATTGTTGTTCTAAGTTATCAGAAAAGACTAAAACATCATCAATATAAACAATAATGAATTTTGAATAATCATTGAAAATATTATTCATTATTTTTTGAAATTCTGAAGGAGTATTTTTAAGGCCAAAAGGCATCACATTCCATTCGTATTGCCCGAATGGGACTGTGAAAGTAGTTTTGTAACGATCCCGAAGATCGATTTGTATTTGCCAAAATTCAGATTTTAAATCAAATTTTGAAAAGATATAAGCAGCATACAATCTTTGAAGAAGATCCTTCTTGTTGGGGATTGGGTATCTGATCCATCTCAAGGCTTGATTTAAAGGTTTATAATTAATAACTAAACGAGGTGCTCCTCGTTCAATTTCAGTAGTTTTGTTAACATAAAAAGCTGCACAGCTCTATGGGGATTTGCTGTGAGATATAATCATTTTCTTTAGAAGATCTTGAATCTCCTTTTGACAATGGGTGATAAGTTCATGACTCATCTAGATGGGCCTAGTTTTGGTTGGGATTGTTTTCTCATTAAAATCAGGTTCGTAAGGGAGTTTAACACTATGATTTTTTCGATCCCAAAAAGCATTGGGTGCGTCAGCACAAAGCTGAGTAATGATTTTGGTTTCAAAAGTCTGTATTCTATTTTTAATAAAAGGATTTTGTAACTGGTTCTCAATGCGCTGATGAACTATTTCTTCTTTGAGATAGTTAATTTGCGTCATTTTAGATTTTAACAAATGAAGATCTTTGTGGATGGGAGGTCTATCAAAAGGGAGGATGATGGAGGTGCCAAGAAACTTAATTTGGATACCATGGTTTGTGACCATAAAGGGATGATCTGTTGGATAAAAGGGGTTCCTAAGATAATAGGATTGGTAATACCCTTTGTTGTTACACTCCTGCTTATATAATCATTGCTTAAAAGATTATTTATATATAAGAATTGATAATGTAATATAGTCCTTACTTAAGTATTGTAAAAGGACTTTAAAAAATATCCAACTTGTTAGGTGGATATAATACTTAGTTAAGCAAGGAGTTTGATCACCAATTGAAGTCTGTTGATATGATAAATTCATTGATCAAGAAGGATTCTGAAGACATGAAGAATTTTTCAAGTATAGTCCTGCTTAGAATGAAAATAAGCAAGGACTTAACTAAGCAAGATCTTTTACTTGATCAAAGTCAAGCTGTCAGAAAAGTTATCTTAACCCCTGCTTAGTCAACTTCTAGGAGTCTATTCAGAAAGGCACTAGAAGACAAAATAACGGCTAACTTTTTGAACTAAGCAAGGACTGCTTTAAAGGTACAAGAACAGTACACTCCAACGGATCTATTTCAAAATTCCCAACGGATAGTTTTCTAGAGTAGTATAAATAGGAGTCATAAATATCATTTATGATAACTGAACAACCAAGAACGCTCTGACACTCTGACATATTAAAGACTTCAGCAAGATATCATAAATCTTGAACAAGTGCTATCAATCTGCTCAACTAAGGAGCAATCTACTTGAAGATAGCAAGGAAGATTTTCTCAAATCTACTTAGAGTCTGTGTGACTAAGTTGGTCTAAGTGACCTATTGTAAATTGGATTAAGTGTCCTCCTGCTGATTGTTCTGTGTGAACACACCTGCTGATTGTTCTGTGTGAACAAAGTTCTAGTGATAGCTTTCTCAAGTAAAAGAGAAGAAGAGTGGAGTAGGCTTAGTCCGAACCACTATAAAAATTCTATCTCTACTCCTTCTTATATTTCATATTGCTTACTTGCTTTACTTGTGCTTTGCTTTGGTCTCTGCTGAACTCTCTCAGCAAAGACTTGCTATCTTTATTCCTTTTAGCCATTAACCTTTGCTATAAAAACTAAGGGGTGCTCTGCTTAAACAAATTCCGCTGCTAAACTTTTTCAAAATATAAGAAACTCTTTTAATAAGCAAGAAGTGTTTAAATCAGTAAAGTTTTCTAAGCAAGACCTAATTTTTGAAAAATACTATTCAACACCCCCCCCCCCCCCCCCTAGTATTTTTACCCTTTGGGACCTAACACCCTTAACTAACAAGAAAGAGGTTTTGAGAGAGAAGACAGAGTTAGAAATTTTGACATTAACATCTGAAATCTTGTAGTTAATTCCTAATTTCTTACCATTAGCTGCATGAAGCCTTTCGGTAGTTTTTTCAAAAAATTTTATGGGGATAAGGCCTTCCTGAATGTAGTTAAGATCTGCCCCAGTGTCAAGCAAGGCTGGAATATTAAGGATAAAATTTGTAATCTGCAGGGTGAGTCTTATATGCCATCTTTGGATGGACATTTTGGACATGTAGATTAAAAAACTATCATCTTTAAGATTGGATGGTTCAGGTGGGGTAGCACAAGAAGGACCCGATTTTTGGCTAATTAGTTGCTGGAGAACTAATTGATCAATTTTTTGACGAGTTTTGATTTGCTTAATATCTTCCTTGAGGATGACAATTTCGGTTTGGAGATCTTGGACAGTGATAACTTTTGGTTTGGCTGAAAACTGATCAAAAATATCTTTAAAATTATAAGTATTATTAAATCTTGGATCTTTATGAAAAGTTCTTTCAAAAGAAAAAGGGTTTTCTAAAGACTTTTGAATTAGTTAAGATAAGACTGTTTTTGGTCAGGATTAAAAAGTTGCTCTATAAGTTCAAGAAGGAGGTCTTGCTCTTTAGTAAGGACATTAATAGTACTTTGGTCTTCTTTATCAGAGGATTGATCGGATGAAGAAGAGTATAATCCATCATCACGGAGATGATTGAGACACTTATCATCAGTTTTAGATGAATTGTCACTATCTTCAACTAATAAATTCTAGATTTTGTTAAGTAAAGAATCATCGATTCCTGAAAGGGTTCTAAGTCTTTTAGAAAAATGACAATATTTTGCTATGTGACCAGTTTTATAGCATTTGAAACAAAAATTATTGTTGGGAGCAGGAAAGACTGGTTTAGCAGGATTGGTCTCTCTTAATTGAATGGGCTTTTTATTTCTTTGGGGATAAAATCTAGATTTGGATTGAAATTTCCTAAAGGGCTTATAAGGCTAATTATGTATGAGTTTTTTCTTGGGCCTTTTGTGGGGGCTTTGGGGTTGCAGGAAGGTGATCCAAATTGTTCACAGAAACTTCCCAAGTCTCTGCTAATAATTTGGTGGATTCATAAATAGAATTAAGTGACTCTTAAAACAATTCTAAAATATATTTTTTTTTCAGCAGTTACACTTATTTTATTTTTTTTAATCTAATTATGGATTATCACATATATCTATGAATCTTACATAAAAGTATAGTCTAATGAAATTGTACAATTATAATGGGATATATATATATGTGTGTGTGTGTGTGTGTGTGTGTAAGGTTTCGACAAATAAAACGCAGCGGAAAAAAAATAATTTAAAACAAAAAACGAAACCCTAACCCGAGGATCCATGCGAAACAATTTAATACAGATGATTTAAGATTTTACCGATTAAACCTGCAGAATCCAAAACTTTGATGAGGGTGTTGAACGTCTCCAAATCTTTAACGCAATCCAACTGGACGACGTCTCTACGGTATCGACACGAACATCCCACGAGTCGTCTCACGATCCGAAGTAAGGAGAATTGCAGTACTAGCTGTTGGATCTGCTTCTCTCTCTTTCTCTCTTAACTCTGGTCTCTCTGTTATGAGCGGTTAGGGTTTTTCAGAAAACGTATATCTAAGAGAACAACTGATATATCCTATATATAGCTGTGTATAGAGTAATTACAAACCCTAATTTGATTAGGAGAATAAAATCCGAACCCTAATATGATTAGGAGAATAAAATTCGAATTTTATATTTATTATATATTTTAATCAAGTCTCACTTATAATATTCGACTAGGGACATTTAAGAATAATGATAAATATATACTTATATGATCTCATATTCAAATCACATACTTGAATCCATATAATTAATATCATTCTTCTAAGGACATTTATTATGTTAACATTTATATAACGCAGTAAATAAAACATAATAAAACAAATTATCATTTAACCAAAACATAACATAGATATAGTATCACAATCATTACATAATTGGCCACTAGGACATACACTCCAACAATATATATATATATATATATATATATATATATATATATATATATATATATATATGCGTCTTTACTCCCCACTCTTTTATGCTGAGGATGAAGATGACTTTAGAGCTAAAGGGGGAAGTAGGGGGAAGTAAGGTGAAGTATTCTTTTAATGTTTGTTTAAGTGTAGAATATTTCTGAATCACATCTGTTGTTTAATAATACTCCTTGATGTACCTCGGATAAATCTGTTCTTAATTCCAGTAGAGATGAAGTTTTATAACACTGTGATCTTTTAGATCTACACTGTAAGGAGCAACTGTGGTTGGTTGAAGATAGATGTACACAATCCTACAGATACTTTTAACAAAGTTTTGGGTCATAACATTTTAGATCTATAAAGAATTACCAGATTTACCCTTTGTATATCAACAAGAATTATAGAGTTACAGATTCTGATTCAAATCTATCTATCCTTCTATAGATATTTTTAGAATATAACCCTTATGGAACCCGATGATGGTTTATAGGTATCAAGACGCTCGAAAGCTAAGTCTTTTAAAGTTTTTACTTTAACTCTTACTGTTTTCTCACTGCATACATCATGAGCCTCTTCCGTTCTTTCTCCTCGTCTTCTTCCACGTCTCCAATCTCCTCCAATCCTACTTCTTCTAAGATTAAAGAAGAGATCCATCTCCCTAATCTTCAACAATCTATAAACAACTAGAAGATCCCTAAGAATCCGACCAATGATGTTTATGCTAAGAATAGATGGAGTTTTACTAGTGACTGTGTCATTAAAATTGTCGAACATACAATCTCCTTAGAATCAGATCATGAAGATATTAAATTGATCTTCCCAAAATTTATAGAAAAGTTACAACAAAAATACAATTATCTTCATCTTGGTCTTGTACAAGTTGCAACCAAGCCTTTATCCCGTGAAGGTTTAGACACATCTATTCTTCTTTGCCTTATAGACAAAATATGGCTTGACTTTGATGATTCTCTTCTTGGAATGGTTGAAACTAGCCTCTGCCGCAGACCAATCTATTTTGATAGTTTCCCAAATTTCACCGTCTCGCTTAGAGATAGAAATATCCTTAATTCCTTAACCCTTAATGTTAAGACCAATAATTTCAAAACCAATGTTGGAACCCAACCTGTTGCTATTATATACAAAATTCAGTACAAAGCCATGAATTCTGCTTTCAATACAGGAGCTATGAGAACCTTTCATAAAGGTGAGACTATTCTCTTTCAAACTGATCTGCAAAGATCTCACTTATCAATCCCTAAACCCATTTCTTGGAATCAGGTTAGTTTACCTCAAAACTGGCTTCTTAAGAATGCCACTCCAGCCAAGAAACCTGAAAACATTACTATCTCTAGAATACAACAATTTTCTAGTGCCCAAAGAATTGATAGTCTTCCCGCTGAAATCTTGACTGACCATCAGTCGTTTAGACATTCTGTCTCAACCGTAATCACTCAATTTCAAGACTTAAACCTTGAATCTAGAATTTCTCAAGCCCATTATACTGTTCAATATGCATCTACCGAAATTTCCCATCAAGAGACAGAAGCTGACGGTACTATATCGCCGACTTATTCTTCAATACAATCTAAATTAAATGTTTTACAAACTGATTTTCAAATTGACAAAAAAAAAACTGAGAGCCCAATTTGACTCTCCTCACAATAGTTCAAAAAAAAAATTGGTTTCTTCAAACTTTTCAAGCATCTACTTGACAAGGAATCCATGATCAATATTATGAGTTTTTAAATTTTGTCAAAAAACAAATTGAATTTTTTGAATGTTTTGAAGCCTATGCAAAATTCAAAAAAATTGATTATTCGTTTTCAAAAACTTTAAATGTCTCTAGACTATGGCAAACAATTCAGGGTGAAAATATTACTTTTGAATTTCCACCAGGTAGAGGGATTAAAGTTCCTATTGATCATATGAATATTTTAAATGATATACCTTTCAAAAGAAAAGATGGAGATATTCTTCTCCTAAAAGATATACAAAATATTTATGAGCAAAACAATTATACCAATAAATATTTACAGGTCATTGGAGAATATCTTGCGACCAACCAACCACAGCCTTCTACCTCTGCTCAAAATCTATCAAAACCTACCCAGCCTTTCAATATTCCTTTGTTCAAACCTCATGAAATCTCACAGAATTACAAAAAAGAACTTTCAAGAAAGAACTCAGATAAACATCTGATTACTCAGTTTCAAAAGAAAATAGCGGAAACACAAGCCACCATTTCTTCTGCTCAATTTGTCCCAGAGTCATCCTGCACTCCTCCCCATAATTCCACTAAGAACTTTGTAGCAGTTCTTAAAGAAACTGATTCTGATAATGAATCTCAAAATACTAACCAGGAGTGACAGAATATCTCCTCTGATTTTGAAATAACTCCCCTTAGGTTCAACAATAGATAAAATTGGCAGACCTCTCAAAAGTTGTATTACCCAAGAGCAACACACTCTGATGAAGCACTTGAAAAATAACCCAATATTCTTCAGAATTGCTATAATGACAACAATATCTATGAATGAAACATAAATGGAGAATTCGAAGTATCATATCTTGAAGAAACTTCAACAAATGTCTATGGTTGCAACAATTTATAGGACGACCCACAATGCCTCTGATCAATTAGCAGCCCATTTTATCATAGCTCGTTTTACTAGTCAACTTAAAGGATGGTGGGATGCACACCTACAAGATAATGATAAACATGATATTTTTCATGCTATTAAATTAGATTCTGATAATCAGCCGATCTTCCAAGTAGGAGAGACTATCTCCAATGTTGTCGTCACTCTTATCTACACCATTACCAAAACCTTTGTTGAAAATCCAGGTATTTTTCGAGAAAAATCCACTGAAATCCTTAATAATCTTAAATGCAAAACTTTAACTTATTACTGATGGTACAAAGATACCTTTATGACTAGAATTTATTCTAGAGCTGATGGTAATCTCCAATATTGGAAAGAAAAATTTCTAGATGGATTGTCAAAATCTTTACGTGACCTAGTTCGTGAAGACCTCAAGGACCAATACAGTGATGTCATTTCTTAGTAAAACATCACTTATGGTCAATTATCTAGTCAAATCCAGCAAGTCGCCCTCAAAATCTGTCTTCAGGATAAAATGATGAGGCACTTAGCCAAGGATAGAGACATTAGTCTAAAATATTATATCTAACATGTACTAAATATTGCTTAAAAGTATGTGAAATAACAAATATTTTTAAAAGGTATGTGAAGTAACATATTTCTAGACAAAGGTAATAGTGTTTTTTTAATAGTGGAGTTCCTATAAATTTTAGTTACTTTAATTTGTGCATTGTTTCATGTACAATTTAGTACCCTTAGTACTACTCTTCCTTCAATGAATTAAAATACATATCACTATTATTAGTATTGAAGTAACTCTTTCTCAATAGTCATTTATTTTCCATGTTCCCTAAATATATAGCCATACTTGAATATGTTATCCATGCTCAGTCTGCAAAAGCATGATGAATATTTCATTGCAGAATTCCTTATTTTAGTTTTTCTAGTTCAAAAAATGTTAAGTTGAAAAGAGACTTTCTAGTTTGTAGGATAAAACTCAAACTCTCGACGTAACAAAAACACATTTTAAATCTTAACCAACTAAACCAAACTTTTTTGGTACTTCATTGCAGCTTCAAAAGAATCCATTTGAATAGTTATACAATAACTGCTACATCAAAACCATAATTGTTAAAGCCGGAAGCTGAAAATTTAAAATGAGTATCATTACAAGAAGTGACCTGAGTTAGAAAACTCGGTACTGAGTCAGTTTTTCATTCCGTGATCTTTTGTCAAATTAATCCATATTACATCTAATTGAGCCTAATATTAAACAGATAATACAAGAGCAACACAACAGGAAATCAATCCTAATGTTGTCGTCTCCTGATTCCCACTGTACATGATCATTATAATCTACTTGAAGGATTACATGATTTTCTTGTTTAACTCATTAAAGTCCATTTGCACCCACTTCCCTGAACTTCCAACATCCCTTTAAGGTAATCGGTCACGTCTCTGTTTTTTGTATTCAAAGCATTAATTAGGAGCTAGAATGCAGAGTTAGTTCATATGGATATGGTACATCCTAATTCCTTGGCAGCAATATCAAGATATTCGAAAGGCATTCCTGTCGCTAGTCGGCTATGAGCTTCCCATGTTAGACATTTCTCAATATCTGCTTGCCAGTCGAAGATGTCTACATTTTGGCATTGATAAGCAGGGTTATGGATACCGTTTAATTCCACTTGCTTACCACCAGAATGCATCAAACCAGCATGCAAGATAGCACGGAGAACGGATATGCTAAGAGCACGGACATGAGCACTTGGATGAGAAAGACAACGGGTCGTTGCTGGAAGGCGACACTGCATCAATAGCCCAGATGTTCAATATTAGTAAAACTTCTGCAAAGAAATGTATGAAGTAAAAGTTACAACATGGGTGCAAGTGGTAGTAGTATAAGATCCCACAGTATCATATTCCAAGTATTATTTCTTAGCCTTGTCTACAGTCATTATGGTTCATGAGCATTTTTGGAAATTAGGACATTAAAAAGAAAGCAAATTTTCCTTGCTAACTGAACATCATATAAATCCACCAAGCACCTCAATCACCCGCACCCTCACCTTCCGAATAATAAAATAATAATAAAAAAAGAAACTACTATTATGTTCCATTCCCATCAATTTCGATATATTTGTTCTCAATACTAGAAGAATTATTTGACACTGAGAATTGGTTAGATTCCCTAACCATATAGAGTGTCACCGAATAATGATGAAAGTATATTGAAATTGTTGATTGAGGTGAATATATAACCTTTAGTAGATTTGAAAGGCCATCAGCAACTGCTATGCCAGATTCTCCCCACTCCAGTACTGGTTGAACTGCTCTAGCTGTTGCTTCCAAGAGCTGCTCAATGATTGTATATGGAAACACATTAGATACATATTTCCAGAATTGTTCTCTCAATATTATGTTTGAGTAAAGAACAACTAGCAATACATCAAGAAATGCTAGTAACAATATTACTTTTCTTTTGCATTGGTCAATGTTATTGAGCATTTATACTCACCGAGTTCAGAAATACATGTACCGGTACATTTCCATAATTTAATAAACATTTCCACAGCGAGGACTTCTATGGATATCAAAGCATATATAGTGAGATAGATATGAATAGTGGTGACATGACAGTGCCCAACTTACTTACGGTGCTAGTAACGGCATATTACAAACTTCCTCACTTTAGAATGTAGTACAAGAATCGTATCCCTAATTGTATCTTAATTCTGGAAAAGATACTTTTTTTAGAAAAATAATCAAAATGTTTAAACAATAAAATTAGACTTTGAAGATAGAACTCGAGTTTCTACCTCCAGCTGCGGTAAAGTACATGCTTCTCCGTCAACAAGCATACCGTCTGTAGCACGTAGAAGAAGGTCCAGAGCACTAGCCAAAATTATCAAAGACTCCGGGGTTTCATGATTTCTCATCATCTCCACAATCAGTTTTACAATACGCTGGTTGATTCGCCACATCTTTTGACCAAGATCATCATCTTTAGCAATCCAAGGTTGCAATTCTTTCTCCGCCTGCACAAAATATTATAAAATTGACTTGGCAGCTAATAATTAAAATTACTGTCCCAACTGACCAAAGATAGCCAACAGAATAAAGTATCACAAGTTCCCTTATTAATTTCAATATAGAAAAGAAGGTTAACTTTTGTAGTCCTCTCAAAACAGACCTGAAGAACAACAGCAGTTGCGGCTTTTGTTGGTGATGCTTTTACCACATTGCATAAGGCATCAACAACCTGCAAGCATATATTTAAAATTTATGGTCAAACTTTGTATTTTCTAGCATGTCTAATTTTCTTCTGCAAACAATGCATTTGCCTCATCACCAAATATATAGATCATATATGACGGTACTGACTTACTGGCAAATGTTAGAAATCAAAAGACGTCGTAAATCATGATAATATAAGCAAATAAGGATGCAGATAGAACATAAAATGAGAAAGCCACCAAAGTCACAAATAAGGATGCAGACCATGCACTTCATTCCAAGTTTTCAGTTATATTTTCAGTTTCAATTTAATTTAATTTTGCAACTACCTGGCCAATAGACTCCAGATTCTCGAGAATCCAGATCCAAACCATTTGTTTCCCTCAACTTTTAAATCTTACTGGTAAAACATGACAAACACATAGTAAATGTTTTCACCATGCACACCATTTCATTTGGGTAAATGGTATTACCCGCTCCAGTAACCTTCCTGCAAGTAGTACATTCAAATCAAACATCAATTATTACCTGTCTCCATCCCTGTTGCGCAGAAGTGCTTTCTGCAGTAGGTTCTGTTTCTGGTGCTGCAATCAACTTGTACCAGAGTAATGAAACAACAGAGAAACATAGCTCCTGTTTCTCATTCAGTAGCGACCTAAGAAGAATTCTCGCACTGCAGTTAAATCCTATGTGCCTGTCCATTGTGAGAAAATTGGCCAACTCTGAAGCATTAAAAGGGAAACTTGTGATCTCTTTGCTGGAGACACTCTTGGTCTCCTCACATGGGTGAGAAACTTTTCTACACTTCAGAAAAGATCTTGAATTAGCGAAGCCTTCTGATTTTGAGCCCGATGACTCGGGGCAGCCAGCAGTTGAAATTCCATTTTGTTTTTTGACATGAACAGTAAAATTAGAATCCTTCCAAATAGGGGCATGCATTAGGTGGGCTTCCAAAGGTTCTGCTTTGTTCACAATAGATGCTACAGCTTTTCTATGAATATCAATAAGATTATAAAGAGAAGATGCCCTGGAGTGAATTTCATTATCCCACTTGCAGCGCATCAACACGGAGAGAGCTTGCATACAAGCCTTGGACCGTCTGAATAATTCAGAAATATGAGCCGCAACCATAGCCGCAGCAACTATTTCATTGGAGCTGTAACTCCACGAAGTGCCAACAGAAGATGGCTTCAAAGAAAAGAGTGCCTCTAAAATTGCCAAAATTCTACGAGTATGAGAAACGGCAGAGTCAATACTATTGCGGAACTCACTTCGAGACTCTTTGGCTTTTACAGACTTGACTACATCTTGCATAACCTTTGAATCTGAATTTTTCCCAACCCTTGAGATCAAAGGGAAGAGCTGTAATTCACAGGCAAGAGCACAAACCGCGGCAAGAACATAGGAATCAAATGCTGCAACAGGCCCCTGTCTTTTTAATCTCGTGGTTCCTGAGTCTCTTTGTTTCCCATTCACCAACTCCTCACTGATTTCATCGGGAGGATAACTGTCTTCACCTCTTGGTCTCTTGCCCCTGTTGGGCTGTGCTTCATGACTGACACACACAGTCAACACAACAAATAGTAGGCGAGAAGCAAGCTCTACTGATGCACATGATTCTACAAATAGTGAGTGGACCATCGTGCGAAGCTCTGCCACTGCAAGATTTTTGGAGGGAGACCCAAAAGTATATTTTGTTCTTCGTACTTCTTCTCTGGAGGATTCAGGTGGAAATGTTCTCTGAAGGATTGCTTCTACAGATGCTACAAAAATCTTCATGAGACATGCTTCAGAAGGACTTCCACGAGGTAGATACTCTAGGACTTTGAGGAGAGGTATGTAAAGGTTCCACGATAAGATGGGAGGTTGCAAAGGGGTTGCGACTATGATTTCAGGAAGATCAACAGCAGAGGAACTTAAAGGAATCAAGCCATAAGCAGCTTCCCATATGGTACATATTCTCCATTCTACCTCTGGGCCATGAGCACAAAGCATTGATGCGATCCCTTGGGCAGTTGCTTCTATTGTTGCTTCAGCAGATGGGAGTTCCCTCTGATAAGCAATATTTTACAGAGGGCAATGAGATCCAAAAATAAAAATAGTGACAACAAATAACAATATATTGTTATTTTCAGTGTTATATACTTTGTAAAGAAGTACATGTGTCTGAAAGACATGGTGTATAGAAAATATACGTAAAATAACGATCAAATCATAATTCTGATGACTAATACCTGCTTTTTCTGCAATGAACTGCTATCACCCAGTGTTTCATGTTCAACATCAACCCCTTCCGCTTGTCTCAGTGGGGGAAATAGTAAAGCAGGCTGTGAAAGTACACGAAAGAGTAAAGCGGCTGCGGCATCTGCAGCAATACCCACTCTCATGGACATTGCTGTCCCAATTGCACGCAAAAAATGCAAATGCATCCAGTTCCTTGGAAGCTACAGCAATAAACGATATGGTCATTGCTCAAATAAGTTCAACATAGTCATTAAACGATTATGGGATATATTCAATGCTGCTGTGAGCTTGATTCACTAGCCTCAATCTATTAAATCAAATTATGAGAAGAGAAGTTGCATGATGTCTATTAGAGCCACATTACTGCAGTGGTGCAACTGTAGAGAAAATTTCTGAAGTACTTGAATATTAAGGTAGAAAATATGCATAATTAGATCGGTGACTAGGGTGGGCTGTGATACAGAGTTTGAAAATAAAGAGACAGTGATCAGAGACCAAGTAGGGTTAGAGTTGGTAAATTTTTCCATTATCTGGATTTTAACAGGCCATGGCTATAAGATATCAGAAGTTACAGGATGCTAAGATATTATGCTTTATATAAAGACATGAACTGGTAATACTTTATTTATTTATCTGAAATCACAATTGTTAGAACTTACCCTCATTCCAGTTGCATAATCTTCTGCTGCTCTAAGGAGTTCCACAAGTTGTACAGCTGCATCAAGGGCATCTGGAGCCCATGATGGTGGCGCTTCTAGAAGTCCAAGAAGAAGTCTTTGGGTGGCACTGGGGCTGGCAATAGCATAATACCTAGACCCAATGAAACACAAAGTTAAAAAAGAACGTAGTTAAATTTCTAGCAGAATGCAGTGAGTGGACTCCTAACTTACCTATGGAATAAACGTGCATATGGCTCTAAAGCTGGTAGCCCAGCAACAAGATGCTCATCCATAGATGTTGTTGGAGGCGGAAGCAGAAGCGCCGGAACAGCAGCTGCGGTTAAAGTAGCAGTCTCATAGCGGGCTACTTCCTCGTCACAAACACTTAATATCACACCAGCACCATTAGCAACAGCCCACCTTGGAGTTGATAGCATTAGCTGGGGATGCTTTCCAGCTCCTTGAGAAGAAGCTATGATTGCAAAAGAAAATATAATAAAAAACTACCCATATCTAAGCTATTAAAAAAGTCTCTGGTAGTTCAAAACTGCAAAGCGCTAATCATTATCAGTTTTGTCTTGAGAAATTCAACTTACAAATCGATGGTGGCTTGAGCTCTCCAGCTGCGTACTTTCCCATAACCCCGCCACACCTAATTGCATAAAGGGTATCATGAGCATTAAGAAAAAGGAAATTGAGCCAAGTAGATCAAACTAAGAAATATTCAAATATTTAATGTTACTGAACCGGTGCTCTACACCTACCATAAATATTCAGTAAACGTGAAACTGGAAGCCTAAAGTAACATACTTTCCTTAAATAATGAAGGCAATATTGTCATTCATGGTTAATATTATGCCTCTTTAGTAATAGATTATCATCCCAACGGCTAATTGAAGCTTCAAATTCTCTAATTGATTATCTAAGGACCCATCTCAAGTTGTGAGCAGGGAATCGACATGATTTCTTGAAGCTAAATTTTTACTTGCCTATATTATCAGACTGGAAAACCAATCAGAAAAAGTGATCTTTATCAACAATCACATCAACTAAAAACATGACAGATACAAAATAACCATTAAATTGGAAAGGGTTGTATCCCATATTGAAATAGTGGAACTTTTGTCCTTGTAACGTTTATTGGGTAAGTGCTTTTCTTTTTCTCTGCTGAATTTTTGCTATTTATTTTTCACCCTTTCTTTCACATCCCTAACATATATTGTAAACCTAGCTTGTCAAACATATAATGTATGAACACCAACAGAACAAGAAGATTTCCCAGATGTATTAATTTTATCAGGTAGCAAAGTGGCTGTGCCAATGGATATAATAGGAGGGAAATGGAGGGAACTTTTACCCACATATTTTCTATAGCAAAATACCTAGAGATACAGAGCATGATCAATGTTTCAACCGATCCAAAATATATACAGACAACTCAATCTAATCAATATTCCAGAAACAAAATCCATACAGCTCTAAAAAGGGGAAATAAGCCACGAAAATAGCTGCTGCTCCAAAAGAATAAGAATCGCAAGCTGTTACTTGTGGAGGATAAACACATAAGAAAAACAAGTGACCTTACTTACCAACGGAAATAGTCACTTCTAATAGCAAGGGGTGCAGCAAGCAGTATATCAGTTATCCAGGGTGACAAGGGCCGCAAAGGTTTCTTCTCATGCTGTACAGAAAGTGGAGTTGATTCACCATCTGCAGAGTTACTTGTTGTAGCATGGCTACCGCTGTTGCTTCTATCTGCTTCGGTGAGCTGACGATCAACCTTGTATATTGGCCGGTTATAATGCGTTAAAATTTTCAGGATCTCTCCACATGCCAGAGCCAACTGATCAGAGTACTCATTCTGTATATTGAGTATATCATGTTAATTTTCAACCCCATCACTGAAACATGTCGCAAGTTGGACAATACTAGGGAGATGTCAATGTAAAAACAATAGATCTTGTGAAAAATCAATAACTTGAGTTGTCTTACCTCACTGCTGGGGCAGACCAATGAAATGAAAGAAGAAAATGGGGGAAGAGTCCTGTCATAGTCGATTGTGCTATCAATGATACATGAAATAATAGGAAGAACAACGGTATGTCCATGCTCTGGATGATGAAGGAAGAATGTTGCTGGAAAATAAAAAACAAATATAATCAGTCATCAGGATGACCCCCAACAATGTAGAAAAATGATACTATTTGAAAGGAATATTTTGAAGGGATGATTAAATCAAAAACTTGGTAACAAATACCTAAAACATCATCAAACAGGCGTTTTTCCTTTGATGGATAATGGTTCCGGATAAGCTGTCAAAACAGTATACACTACTCATTAGCATCATCCACTGAGGTACTTTATCAACACAGTAGAAAAAAACATAGCCAGAAGTGGGAGTTATCATATTGAAATTCCTCCTGTCAGAAACTAGTTCAGAGGTAAATTGCATTTGAGATACCTCAGCTATATCTTCCGGAAACTGTTCTGATGTGAATTGACCGAAGTAATCAACATAGGCAGTAATTTGAGCCTAATAAGAGGGAGGAACAAAACATTAAGGATTTAACTTGTTCAGTTTAGTACGCACAAGTAGAACATGGAAATTAAAAACACAACAGTTCAACTATAAAACTAGGTAGGAAAAAAAAAACAAATAAATTAGAAGGAAAAAGAAATGATTCTTAGTTTTCAGCATGAAGGAGCCTCCAAAGAGAGTTATACCAACTCTGCGCTCATCAACTCATAAACAAAGTATTTTTAGCATGATTAATTGTTAGACATGTGTTTCTCATAAATTTGAGATTATAGTTGCTTTCGTACTTTCCGAAGTTAGTTGATGAGTGAGGCTAGGGAAACAAAAATGAGTGAGGCTAGAGAAACAAAAATATGGAGAAAAACTATTTGATTAGCAAGCCCCATATCAAAATTATTGCGGTACTTAAACATATACCACCCATTTATGCTCAGTAATAGTTCAGCAAGGCCACATCATATAGCCAACACCTTGCACTATAATAAGAGGGAATAGTCCCTTGAAACTTCATGCAATAGCAAAAGATCCATTTTACGGACCACTTTTTCCCTTAAAACCAACAAATTGCTACATATTCAGTTTTACGTTTGTCATTCAAAAAGAGTTCTTTCACGAATAGATCATAGAGATGCATAAATCACTTCACAAGATCATCACAACCAAAGAGCCAGATTCTCTCGATACAGCCTAAGATTAGTTTCTCAGCTACAACATTTTCTGAAATAAACGCAATCAATAGTTTCACAATAATTTCTCGAGCAGGAAGATGCAAAATACGTTAATGCAACCAACAAATGCACCTGATCTTCAAACAAAGGTTTTGAAACCACCATACCTTCCTCTGTTGTGTGTCGTGTGGCGGGGGCCAAAACAATGAGGAGAACCGAAGACCATCAATCCACCGCTCACATGAAGTAGTCATTATGAGTATCTCTGGGATAAGCTCTTAAATTGCAAGAAGATGGCCAACAAGGAAAACCACAATCTTCAGTAACCACTGCTACGAATCAAGTATTAGAAGACTGTAATTCAACATTTTAAACCCGAAATGAAGCAGCAGCCCAGATCTCTTAAAGAGTCAAAGACCACAACACCTCGAGTTTGAGCAGTCAATTATTAGTTGAAAAACATATTTATTGCATCTCTTAGTTGCAAACTTCCTCGACTGGATACTTATATGAGCACAGGTGTGATATATATATCCCTGTAAAATAGATTAGAAATTACAGTAATTTCACATGAAATACAAGAAGCTATAGAAGGTTATATAGGAATGGTGATATATTCCACCTAATCAAACTTTTGCGGGGCAGAAACAATTATATACAAGAACCTAGGGAAACAAATATTGGTTGCTCTCAACAAACAAACTGAAATATTTCAAAAAAATCCTGCCTCCACCGTTTAAAAGGTGATATAAGCAATTTTGACTAAAACCATAAATTCTCTTTTAAAGTAACTTATATTCATTATGGATTCAAGAAAAACACAGCCAAGAAATATCTTTATCTATATTACCCCAAAAGATATCTTCTATGCCATTAAAATGAAACCAGCATATATTCATAAATTTAAATTGAATAAGAAATTATCATTTTTTTTCCTTTCAAGTTATTGAACTATATACTCGAAATATGTGGTCTTCAATAGCAATATCTTTTTTATCTAAATTCAGGAAAAAATATATAACAAAGCACTGAAAAACAAATCTAATCTATCAACATAATTAACAACTGAAGCAGCCAGACATTATTTTTCAAAAAGCAACAAATAATTTTGTTGAGATAATAACCAAAATTATTTCTAACACTGAGCGTCAAAGTTCTCATTTTTAATCACATTTTTTGAGCTAAAAAGACATACCCATCAAAGATAATTTCTCCAGATATCATAATATCTTCTTAAAGAAAAAGAAAACATAAAATTCTCAAAGAATAATGGGAAGAAATGGAAAAAAAACCACCTGGGTATATATGTATCTAAGAAATCTATGCTCGTAAATCTTTCTGGATCAGATGGGGTTTTTCTCTGTCTTGATTCTGCCTTTTTCTTGTTTACTGTGACTATAAAATGTGAGATGAGATTTGGGAGTTCTTATGAGGTAGAGAGAGAGAGAGAGGTAAGAGAGAGAAAATGATAAACTGAGAGAGAGTGAAGAGAGAGAAAGAGAGGAGATCTTTAACTAGCCTCCCTCTCTTCCTCAGCTTGGGTGGTGTCTGCCAACGTGGCTATGATATTTTCCTCTCGTCTTAGATGGTCCAAGTGGCACGTCATGTGGCCATGTTTCATCATCATACATGTCTCCATGCACATGTATCATGATGGGTGCATTGTTGAAATTACCACGAAGGACCTCAAGCTGTGGTGGAACTTTGAATTTGGGAGTGCTGGAAACGGGGACTGAATAAAGAAATAGTATTTGGTGGACGAACTGTCCTAGATATTTTGGTGAGTATTTATTCCCTGCATCTCAGGTGTATTCCTTTAGCTTTGAACTCTTCAAGTTAATAGAAGGGTAAAATGAAATTTAATCGACTATTTGTGGTTTTATAAAGATAATAGATTATTATTTGCTTGTTGTTAAATATAAAGATTGGGAACAAAATTTATAAAATAATTAGTGACAGATAAATAATAATTTTTTAATGTTGTAAAGTTATATATGGTTCTTTAATTATTTTCAAACCAAAAATAATTCAATATAAATCAGCTTTAACTATAGTTGATGCAATGCATTTTGTCTTTTATAAATTATGTTGATAAATTCTTTTGAAAATTTTCATTATGATTAACTTGTAGTTGTATATCATCAAATTGTCGTCTATTGATAATAAGTCCTATTTAAAACTTAATTAAGTGTGATAACCTAAATACATCAAACCATCCATCACATTTTTATAAAAAAATAGTCAGAATACATATCATCACCTATAAAACAATCTAAGTAATAAAATATATAAAAGCTTGAGGTCCTCAAATTTAAGTCGAGTAACGATTTGTTCCAATCGAATTAATATATTATATTAAGAGGTCTAGCCTCTTAATATAATAAATATTGAGTTAAAATATAAATTTATGCATCTTTTCAAGTGCGATTTTAGATTGCATTTAAACCACTTAAACATGCAAATATTAACAAGAAAATAAAAACTTGAAGCAATTGGAATAATAAACCAAGTGTTAGTGTGTATTATAATTTAGATCACTTAATTTACAATCTGTGTAAATTAAACTTTAAACCAAACAATCACAGATCATTTCCATAAGTACCAAAACTAGTAAGGAGCACAAATAAATCAAAATTTGATACATATTGAATCAGAATCATAGTATCATCTAATAAAGTGAAAAAATAAAATACTTATCATATTATGTCAATTTTATGTTTATTCATATATAAAAAAGAATAACAAAATGACGTGATATTATAAATTATTGAAATAAACAGACCAACATCATTTAATTTAATTTTTTTATACTAGAGCATGCATGAACGTGTACTATCTTGAAAATACTTTATTGATTTTTTAGTTTTGAATATATAATAGTTTTGTTACCGTGTCAAGCATGGATTCTATTTTTTTATAATTGTATATTTATATAAACTAATTATAAAAGTTAAACTAATTTGTATATTTTTAATTATTGTAAATAGTAATAATGTTTGACTTATCAATTTAGTTAATTTATTTTTTATAAATATTTTTTAGATTATTTGAATGTATATTTAATTTTTTTATATGGTTTCTCATAATTATATATTTTATTACATATTTTAATAAAATTTTATTACAATAAGAAGTTAATAACTTAAAACTCTACATAAATTAATTTATTACATAAGAATTATAGTTTATTACAAATTAAATTTTAATTAAATAAATGATTTTAACTTGACTTTTCTTAATTCTTTCATAATTAATTTTATTTAATGTTAAACTGAATTAAAACGGTGATTAAATTTTAATTTAATCCTATTCAAGAAGTTTTGAACACTAAGATGGAGTGCGAGAAGGCGAGACCGACAAAAAAATACTTACTCACGCATTACCAGTGCATTGATTTACTTCATTACTCTATCCGTTTTCATACGTTAGTCCTTAAGGGAAAAGGCTATATTCAAAAAAAGTAAAATTTTATTTTTGTTCTTTTATCTATCGGTTAATTTTTAATATATTCATTTTTTTTAATTTTATCATTTTAGTCCTCTATTTATTCATCAATATTCAATTAAGTCTTTTCATCTCATTTTGTTCAAAATATTGAGATATGCTACTTATGTGACTTTATCTTAAGAATAAATTTGTCTTTTTATATTAGTTACCTTCAAAAAATAATAAGGCTATAGAAATTTAAACTATATAGTTTTGTTATAAAATTTTAAAAAGTGATTTTTTTTTCTTTTTTGTAAAAATGTTGAAATAACATAACCATTTAAAGAACAGAAATTTATAAGTGTAGCAAGTTTTAAATTTAGAGATGAATTTTGTTGACAAAATTAACTCGATTAAAATTATAATTTTGATTTAATAACTAAAATTTTGTAAATTCTTAATTAAATGACCACATTAAAACTGAGACATAAATTTAATAAATGAATTGTCAGTTGTAGCTATAATGCTTCACAAAACGAGGTCCAAGTTAAAAACAGTAATTGGTTGACCTAATTAATTAGAGTCAGCCGCCGATTATTTCACGCGGTGACATGGTTTTACAAAATGGAGTACTCGTTAAAAAAAATGTCATTTGCAATAAAATTGTTTTAAATAAAAAAATTACATGTTTGTGTTTATTAATTATTATTATTGCTATTATTAATGTAAATTGGAAAACTATATTTATTTTATATACTAACTTTAATTTGATGCCATCATTTAAGTTATCAACTTATATCTTTAATCGTGTATATACATAAAATAAAAAACACATCTTCAATATTTGAACAATTACAAATATGACTCCCTCTACAAAAATATCACAGATACCTACAAACTTATATTGCAAGTTTATTTTGTTTTAGTTGATACAAATATTATTATTAATTTATACCGTACATAACAAAAATTATTTAATCATAATTATAATATTCAATACAATCATGTCAAATTAAAGTTTAATACATAGAATAAAAATAAGCATGTCTTTTTCTAGAGAATTATTCATATCTTCTATTCAGGAAGAGAGAGATTTGAAGGAAAAAATTTTGTGCAATCAACCTATATAGGTCTTACATAAAAATGGGAGTAATAATTTTTCCACACACACATATATATATAATTATTCGCTATTTTTGTAATTACGTATAAGGAAAAATGGCTTTATCTTGTCTCTAAATAATTAAATGAACGAGTCAGAGCACTTAAGATGGTTCATAGTGGGTTGACTTTTTATAGTGCAAATTTAATTAAGCTATTGACTTCATTTTAAAATATATGTCGTTTAATTTTTTATATATATTTTTAGATGAAATTTAATATATATTAAATATTTTATTTTTTGCAAATTAAGAATATTTTAAATGAAAATTAATATAATATAAAAATTATAATTATATAAAATATTTAATATACACTAAAGTTTACCTAAAATTACTTTAAAAAAAATCACACATCATATATTTTGAAATGAACTTAGTACTATGCAATTAAGTGTTTGACCAAAGCAAAATCCCTTTGTTTGAAGTGGGCGCCACACGTTAATGACTCTTTATACTGTGCTGAATACCAGAGGTTTTATGATTTAATTTATGGTTGGATTTATGTGTGTAGATAAGTTATGAATATTCGTGAATTATGTTATTTTATTTGAATAAATCTAAAATTCTAATTTAGGAAGAGATCGAGCCGTATTGACAGAACGACAAAATTTATCATTGTTTATGAGAATATTTGTAAATTTGACAGTACAAGTAAATTTATTCTTTACGGTTAATTATTTTGTATTCGAGACATCCTGCAAATTTGTTGCATACACTCGAGAGTATAATTGGTAAACTGAGTATTTTTCTTACTAAACTTACAAATTGGAAATAATTAGACTCGAATAATTGACATCTGCTGCAAAACTTTTGAAATAATTATTGTAAAATTTATTTTCTTTATAATGGATGTTATTTATTTATACGAATACAAACGAATCAAATAACAAGAAATTCCTACAACAACTAAAAACTACTTTTGAAACTTGGTGGTCTACTTTTCAATATGTACACAAAATACAACTGAGAAAAGTTCATAATTGAGAGAGTAGCAAATAATTTCTTTTTCTCAAGCAATGCGTTGGCTGTCCACTCAAATAAAATGAAAGCAACCTAATAAAAAAAAAGGAACAAACAGTAAAGAAAAGTAAGTGGATGATTCCTTCCAAGTGGCTAGCAAGAGGGCCAAATGAAAATAAAATTAAACTCGGGCAACGGGCACAAGGCATTTTACCTGATCCATATACACTCGCGTTGGTAATTTCAGTGGCTAGGAACCAACGGGCAGATTAGCGGGCAGGAGGAGAAAATTGGGAAAACACAAAAAACATAAAGAAAAAGAAGAAAAGAAAAGGTGTAAATATCCAGTGGAATACCGCACAAGGCAGCAGGCCAGCAGTCAACATCAATATTAAGATATTTATTTTCCTTTTAACATTTATTATTTTTATACATGTACATTTATATATATTTATTTATATATAGATATATGTGTGGTAGGGCAAGATTAGGACTTAAATGCCGACCATTGCTTGCATCCAATCATAATCAAGCACTTGATACAGAGGATATGCACAAGCATTTTCCTTTTAACATTTATATATAAATCTAATCGAGCATTTGGAGAAATGAGTTCATAGCTACTCATTCGTCATAAGAGATTAATATATTGATGTTCTAAATGAGAGAACTATCGCATCCGTTTTCGAAAGGATATATTAAATATATTCTAAAAGTTATCGTCAAAAATATATTTAAAAGTACATATTTTATATTTATTTTTATTTTTTCGTTTTTTTTTCTTGTGTTACTTTATTTTCTCTCATTAATTTAAGTGTTTGAATATATTTAAATCACCATTTTGAGGATGGAGTAAGTATTAATTTTTCACCATTCATTTTGAATATTGTATATAGGAGGTTATTGTTTAGATATTTACGTATATACTTATATATATATATATATATATATATATATATATATATATATATATTACAGAATTTAACTTGATATAAGAGAGTGAGATCATAAAATAAATCTCATAATAAAAGTAAAATCGTGAGTGTTGATAAAAACAGTCAATTATTTTTTGTTTTCTCATATTTTAATGTAAAACTCGTAAAATTTAAACATTTGAATGTTATATATATATGAGGTTATTGTTTAGATATTTACGTGTGTGTGTGTGTGTGTATGAGAATGATCAATAGTTTGCGTTAATGTAACAAAAATCGTTGGATCAACCATCCAACGGTTGCAAGAAAAAAACTTTTTCTACCAACGTCACTATTAGTAGCGGTATCTTAAATCAAACAAAAAACCATGTCACTGTTAGAGGCGTGTATGACATTTTTAACAACAGACCATGTCATTGTTAGTGGCGTGGATAATATCTCAGAGTAACTTCCCTAATATTAGTCAGTATTAGGGTATTTTAAGGTTTCAGAAATCTCTGCCTCATCGTCTCTTCTTACTTCGCTTCGTAATATTTCCTTAGCATGCATAGCCTGAGCTCATCCACTTTATCTTGACACGTTTTCTCGATATCTTCTTTAATTTTAACATTGAATATGTTTTACATCTATGGCTAGAAAAAATCAATTGAACGCCCTAAATCATGATGCATCTATTACCACCACAATCAATTGATTACCCCAAATCTGCTACATTGGATCACTAACTTTTGTCATCTCATACGAGTCATATAAATACACGCACCATTCTTTCGCATCATATATCAAAAGGGTATATTTATTATGCTCTGTGTGAAGGATATGAATGAAAATACAATCAACCTCGCATATGGGATGTCCTAAAGTCGGGGATTGATACGGCTGGATGAAATCATTGAGATCCATAATCAACTCAAGACTTTAATCCTTCCAAATCGGATATCTCACTACCATATCAATGAAAGAAGTGGTAAAGAAATAAAATTTTGCCAATCGTGAGATATCCTGCCTTTGAATCAGTTGATGTTCCCTCCGTTCAAGCAAATTTATATAGGTATCAATAATATTATTGACATCCCACAAAGGTGGTTGTAGATTGTACATGTTGTCACAACTTAAGGACAATACACCTTCATTTCTGAGTAAAAATGAAAAAGGAAATGATCTGTTGGGTGAAAAGAAGAAAAACCTATCAATTATGGTCCTCTTCTCCTTTCTCAATGACTTTGCGGGGTCTTTATATGTTGGATGCACTAGGGGATCAACATGATTGTAACAATCTTCAAATTCACTACCGCATGACCTAGGTGATGCAATGGGGGACGGTCTCGGGGACGGGTATGATGTTGAGGCCGTAGGTGATGAATGATATTCGTTTCTCTAAGTGACAATACGATCACCTTGTCTCTCTATAAGTTCAGTTTTGTCCCGCATGCCACCCATGAAATGATTATATTGTTCCATACATTTGTATGTATCTTCTTAACTTAGCTTCCCTTATTCGAATTTTCTGAAGAGTGACCACGCATCCTCAATCTACACAATAAATGAATATAGATAATTAACATTATTTTGAGTATTCAAATTGAATAATAACAACAATATAAAATACTTATCAGAAATATAACACGACTCTGATCAATGTATCCTCGATGCTGATACGTGTGGTTGGCCTCAAGCTGAGGAATTGGTCAAGATATGCGTCTTCTAGTGATATGCTTGTACCATTTGAAGTACTCATCTAATGAGACTCTCTCAATGATGTTCAAAACCTCATCCTTAGTTCAAGTGCATTGACTCTATTTGATCTCTCATTCTCATCCTTTTCTGTCATCAAGCCACTCTGATCAATAGGAAAAGAATGAAGGTAGATGTCAATCAGCATCAAATTGTCGAGCCACCTGTTCTGATAATTGATACTCAACTATCTTAAAGTGAATCAATGACAAATGGACTAACCCTGCCAGTCTAAAACTCCATTCGAGAAAACTGGTATGGTCATCCCATCACTCGTATGGATGCATTAATACAGCCTCAAGTTTCTGGATATCATGTTCTCCCCGATAGAATATTCTATTGTGATAAGGAGACTTCATTGGCCTTCATTCTGAGAATGAGTGATCCTCACTGAATAGGTATGCAAAGATCCTTAGCAAAACATGTTTTTTACCTGGCCAAGACATAGGCCGACCAAGCTTCATTCTCTCATACGCCCATACCTGCAGTGGAAGTAATAAAATGAATGTAAGACATAATTGCAATATTATGTAAGAATGTAATACAATGTCATAAAATATAAATTATTTATAACATATACTTGTAATACGGTCATAAATCCGTAAAAGTTAGACACGCATGTTGAACACTTATACAGTCCTCTATATAAGTATGCCAGCATGACAGATTCCCAAGAATAATCTATTACCTCAGTAATAGATTCAATAAAAGTTATATATTTAGGATGCACGAAATCTTTGTTAGTTTGTGGAAAAATAATGGTACCGCACAACCACAATATATAAGACCTCATGTACAACCAAACAGTGGTGGGATCTGCGTTTTTTGGACAATATCTAAATGTATCAAATAACCAGTTATAAGTTGGACCGGTTCCATTTTTGTAAGTGAACTCACCTTCATATCCCATTCCCTCCATTGTTGTACAAATTCCTTTTACAGGGACTTTATAGGAGTACATGTGAGAGGTCTTCTTAGAATAGGTAACTTTGTGATGAAATAAACATATTCCAAAGTAATTGCTATCTCCCCACAATTTAAGTGAAACATATTTGTCTCACTTCTCCAATAGTCAATCATTGTTGATACGAATGATGCATCGTGTCTTAGAAGTATACTTGGATTGGCAAATACGCCAAATCCAATCCGCTCCAACAATCTATCCTGCTCAGGTTAGAGATATTAACACCACTCATTATACGTACCATTGGTCTATTGAATACAACGAATAGTAAGAGGCACTTCATAAATCCATATTCAGGTTGATATGTGATTGGTTTGATTATTTAGAACAATAGCATCATAAGGACCCAGTTGATGAATATTATCTATTTTAATATGAGAATGATATCGTGCAAGAAAGAGAGAAACAAAGGAAGAAGATGAAAAAATATTTGGGTTGAAAAGGAAGAAGATGAAGAAATAATAGTTAATAACAAAGAGAATTAGAACGTGGGTGCTGACTGTCTTTTAACATATCAGGGTAAAATATCAAGGTAATAAGAGACCACGCCTCTATTAGAGGCGTGTATAAGAGACCACGCCTCTAATAGATGCGAGATTCTAATACTGTCTTTATTATTTCAACCACTTCACTTTAGATTTCAACGTCCCTTTACTTCAATACTATTTTTCAGTGTCTTTTTTAACTCTAACGTATTGTCTTTCAGTGTCTTTCTTAAAGTATTAGAGTAACGTGGACACTGATCACCGAGACGTGACCAGTCGACTAATGTAAGACACCACACCTTTAATAGAATATGAGTTGAACACTATCACTCAAATAGCCTCTAAAGTTATATTCTAAATTGAAAATAATGTTGTGTGTATATTTCAAATCGGCGAGGTTGGGGAGTTATGTACTAAAACAAGATATAACGTCTTTATTAGAGGCGTGTATAAGATACCACACATCAAATAGATGCGCGGTTCTAATACTATCTTTATTACTTCAACCACTTCACTTCAGATTTCAACGTTCCTTTACTTCAATACTGCTTTTCAGTGCCTTTTTTTAACTTTAATGTACTGTCTTTCAATGCCTTTCTTAATGTATTAGAGTAACATAGGTACTAACCACCAAGACCTGACCAGTCGACTAAAACAAGAGATCACATCTCTAATAGAATATGAGTTGAATATTACCACTCAAATAGCTTCTGAAACTATATTCTAAATTGAAAATAATGTTATGGGTAAGTTTCAAATCGATGAGTTTGGGGAGCTATGTACAAAAGCAAGATATCACGTCTCTATTAGAGGCGTAGAGGAATTAAATTTCAAATATATCTACTTCTATTAGGGGGTGTGGTTTGTATTTAAAATTTTTAAATATTCCATCCATGCTACTAATACTAGCGGTATCGTAAAAGTTTTTTTTTTACAACCGAACTATCCAACGGTTTTTCTTGCGTTAATTATGGGAGATCCATAATTAACACAAGTTATGAATTATTTACCTATATATAGATAATTGTTTTATAATATTATTTTAAGGATCACAAAATGTAAGTGTCTGCTAATAAAAATAATTACAGAATTTAATTTAATATAAGAAAGCGAAATCATAAAATAAATCTAGTAATAAGAGTAAATAAATAATTATTAATAAAAATAATCAATTATTTTTCGTTTTTTCATATTTTTATGTAAACCTCGTAAAATTTAAACATTTTAACCAAAAGTCGTATCAATGATGTTTTCAAAATTATTGTTGCCTGGTTGTAACGAAATATAAGAATTCGCTCTATTTTTTATGTCGAAGATCAAACCTCAACTAAATCTCATACAATAAAAGCCAAACTTTAATCAAATCACATGAAATTAAAATTGGTGTAACATTACGATTTAATATATTTATCAATAAAAATGCATTTCTTAAAATAGCGTTTGGCTTTGTGTTTTCATATTATAATTATCGACACCATTGATTTTATATACGAGACTTTAAACTGTTAATATTAGAGCTTCTTTACAATTAACAAGGTCACGAACGTAATTTACCATATATTCCGATGAATATTCGATTTTCTTGTGAAACATGTACGTGGCTCAACCATGTGGTAGATTTATATCTTCGTATCAGAAACATAACCTACGTGGGACCCACCCCATCCTAATGGGTATGGCATTGTGCATGTCATGACATACATGATCGTTTGATTTATGACATACATCGTTGGCTTTTGCTCACATGTATTTTGCTTACTTTTTAATTATAAATTAAAGTTAAAAATTAAAAGTTAAAAGTAATGAATACTTATTTCCTATATTTTGATATTAAGTAACAAGTTAGTAACATAAAAATTAATAAATAAATATTCAAATAATAAATTTTTATAAAACGTAGAAAACGAACAAGGCATGTTCATGAAAAAAAAAATGACTAAAATAACTTCTAAAGAAGGGCTTCAATTTTGTTTTCAGTTATTTAAATTTCATATTGAACTTTGAAAATTTCTATATAGGAAACTACATAAATTAAGGTACGCGTTTATATAGAGATTTTACGCTTAACCTTTTTACTTTACTTTTTTCCTTTTGAAATATAAGATTATTAGCTTATTTTTAAGTCAACTTTAAACTCTTTTATAACTTGAATACAATATGATTGATCTAGATTTGACTAACTCAAAACCTATAAATAGTTCTTAAATTATGTAATATTTATAATTATTTTGATCAAAATCAATTGAGACGATCCTAGTTTTATTTAAAAGTAAAATAAATTGAATTTTTTAATTTAATTTAAATAAAAGATTTGACTTTTGTTCTTAGTTTATTTTTTTATTCCATTTCATCACACCCAAAAATTTTATATACATTCTATTATTATTTTTTATTTATATACTCCTTTTATAATTATGTGATTCTTATTTTTCACCTTCATTTTTTTTTCTTCTCTACTTAAATTAATACTTTAAAATCACTTTCACAATTTTATCCCGACGCCCTTCACCGACTAGCTGCCGTCAACTTCATTGACTGCCTAATTAATTATATTTTGTTACTGCCAAATTAGAGAAAATGAAAAAGAATAAAAAAAATCATTTATTGCTTAAAATGCTGCCTCCTCCCATAAAAAATAGGCCCGTTTAAGGACGAAAACATAATAGAAAGAATAAGGAAATAAAGAAAGCAGTCATATATATTTTATCGTCAAAAACAAACTGAAATGAGAAGGTCACTATATGCGAATAAAATTTATTCAATAAAATTTAATATGGGTTTTGACGTTTTGATTAGGAGATGACATTAAATTTTAAAATGAATATTTTGAGATTCTTCGTATATGTGATTTTTTACTAAATTTATTTTAATTTAATACAACTCCCTTAGTTTGCAAAAAAAAAAAAATTCAAAATAAGTGTAATTCATAAAAGCTTTAATTGTAAATTATCTTGTCATCAAGGTTTGTATCATAAAATATAATATTATAACAATTATGTCAATAAAAATCAATTAAATTAATATTATTTTAAAGTTAAATATGTTATCATTTGACAAAAAAAAATAAAATATATCTCTAATTTTGAATGTGGACAAAAGTAGAATATTGTAAAATCAAAATTTTAGGTAATGAAAATTATTTTTAATTTTAAAGTACCTTAAACAAAATAAGAATACATCTAGATAATAGTATTATTTCTGACAATTCAAATCATTTACTCATTACATACTTTAAAGTAAAGGTCTCTCTCTTCCTCTTTGTTTTTTTTAATCTATAAGTGTGATTTTGAACCTAAATCTCGTTAAATTACTCTCTGTTCTATAAAAAAAAATATATTTAAATTTTTGATAATTTTTAATTTTGTATATTTGTCCAAAAATTATATGTATCAATATTAAATTTTTTTATTAAATTTATTATGAATGTTCAAATAAAAATTATATAAAATGATTGTAATGAGAAATTTTAAAAAATATAACATTATAATAAAAAATTATATAAATATTATTATTTTTTTAAAACAAATTTTATTTTTAAATGTTACTATTTTGATGGGGGGCAGTGTTTATAGTAAGTGTTCGAAAATAAAGAAGAAGAAGAAGAATAGAAGGGCAGTGTTTATAGTAAGTGTTCGAAAATAAAGAAGAAGAAGAAGGTTCCAAATGCAAATAGAAAGATCTAGAAATAATGAAATTACCTAAAATAAAAAAATAATAGTCACCAGGTCAGGAGTTTAAATGTCGGTTACCGCACTGACATTAAATTACTAAATAATTGTGTGAAAGAATTAAATAATACTCCTTAAATAATACGCAATTATTTAGATTCTTACTACTCCTTAACTTTTTTTAATTTTAATTTAATTTTATTGATGTTACTACTACTCATTTAATTAGAAATATCTTACGGAGTTAATTTAGACTTGTGGTGCACTCTCTTGTCAAAATTGTATAGTGGAAACATTCGTGGACTCAAATAAATCGTACACGTGTCCTTTTCTTGATGTGGGTCCCATGAGATGGTGGGACCAGCAACCATACTGGACTAAAGAACCAATGGAGATCATTTGCAACAGTTTTTGGACGGCCAGAGAACGGAACTTTATGATGTTCACAATATTAATAATTTAATCAAAATTCAAAATTAGTTGAACACGAGGAGCATCTACACAAAAACGTATATTCCTTCTCTCTTATAATTAAAAATACATTGCGATTCATATAAAATAAATTATAAAATTTTGTAACTCAAAATTATTGTGAAGCTTTTTAGTTTTAGTTTTATCTTTTTATAAATTAATAACTTAAATAAAATTAAAAATACATTGCAATTCATATAAAATAAATTACAAAATTTTGTAACTCAAAATTATTGTGATGCTTTTTAGTTTTACTTTTAACTTTTTATAAATTAATATCTTAAATAAAATTATAAGATTTATAATAATATTTTTTTATTTCTAATTTTAGAATTGAAAGGAGTCATAAATATGTTCCTGAACATATGGCATTCTCTTTTCTTTAGAATTAAATTAATACATATCTAGTGTTATGTATTGTAAATTGGTGCAATTATCATTATGAAATGTAATACGATCGAAATCTTGGATATAATTTATTGTTATGTTGACAGTTTTTGTGGTACTGCGGCATATTGAAAATTTTTGTTCCACATTGTAACAAATATCGCAGATAAATATATTTATCATTAAATTTATTTTGACATTTACAAACTCGAATACAGTAAAAATTTACTATTACTATTTTTATAGTTGATTCTGAATGATCATTAGTTATGATTGCTTGAAGGATGAAAATATAAAATCAATGTTATTAAAATTGGATCGGATTGAATTACACAGTTTGTTTGGTTTTACTGTGAATCGGTCATGAGTCCGATCGGATTGATTAATTTCAGGAAAAAATCGATTGAACCGGTAAACCGGTTAAAATCGGATTTTTTCTTTTTGTTCCATAAAATTGTGTCTTTTGTCATTTTGTGAACTGATTTAATGAATTTTTAGAATATTTAATGATATTATTTTGATTATTAAAAATTTAAAACTTATATTTGATGAATTTATAAGAATTTTTATAATTTATAAAATATTTTTTTTAAAAAAATAATAATTTAATTGAATTTCAATTGAATCCGGTTAAACCACAAACAAATACATCAAGTGAAATAGGCGCCAAAATATGTTATATACAATAAGGTGTCACGTACTCCATAACATGTCTAAGAAGTGATTATGTGGTGTCACTGTACATGGTTTGCCATGTCATGGAAATATAAAATAAAAATTAATTTTTTTTTTCATATAGGATATTTATCTTCGGTTATTGGGTTTGATTTGGTGTATTTCCATTCAACTCATAATTTTGAATTTCAAAAGCTCAAAGATTTTGTGTTTAAAATTTCAGTTCTTGGTTAGATTTTTATAAATCGAAAAGCTAATAGATGTTTTTTCGTTTTTTCTATTTTTTTTTATGTTTTATTTAAGGTTTAGGATCATAAGAAATTTTGTACTTAAAAAGTCAAGTACGAAGGTTTCTAGTGTAGTTTAGCATTATTACATTATAAATATGAGAACTTCATATAAACAGGCTCCCTCATATCTTTTTTCTCTTTTTATGAATTTGTACAAAATTTTGATATAAATTCAAATGTTGTACGATTATATCTCAAATGTTGTATGATTTTATCTTAGATTTAGCCACATATATACTGAATTAATTTTTCGCTTCGAAACATCGAGAGCTCCAAAAAGATTCAGTCATTTTGTTATATATTATATTTGAACTTTTGACAAATATTAATATTATATGTTTGATTGGTAATTACGTATACAAATAACAAATATTTTTATTAAATTTGTTATGAATATTTAATTAAAAATAAAAATACGATAATTATAAAATTTAAAAATTATAGCATTATAATAAAAAAAGATATAAATATTACTATTTTATTGGAACAAATTTTATTATCAAAAACTTAGGAGTTAGAAAGAAGTAAAATTTAAATTATGAAACCGATTCGGACCTCTAACCTAGGCCGGTCATCCCAAGCCCAATGGATAAACAAACATAATATGGGTCTCCACATCCGAACCGACCGATTTAATCACGTGCACATCACGCTTTTCACGGCGGCTGCAAATTTCATTGCCGATCGCCGATGAGAGAATGAGAGCGATAAACCGAAAAAAAAACCATACACAGTGGAATAGTAGCGAGTTTTCTGTTATCAGTCCCTTTCTTCGCCGTCATGACGACGACGATGGTGAAGAAGAAGAAGCTCAATTTCTCTCTCATCTTTCTCTCTCTAGAATTCTTGTCATATTTTATTCGACCTACCATCGCCAGAGGCGGTCAACGGAGCTCCGTCAACGCTTCAGGTCTCCTCCTCGGTTCCGTTCTGCTTAAGAATTCGGATCTTAGTTTGATTTAGATCGAAAATAATCATCAAAAAGTTATTATAGAGAAACAAATGATGATGAATTATTGAAATACTTATATGAAAAGTTCGTTAACATCTTATTTTTTTCCAGAATTAGTAATGGAGATTGGATTTCTTCTGTTAGCTTTGTAAATTGAGTTTATTCAGTTAAATGAAGATGAACTGTTGCAATTTGCTTTTGTATTGTTTAGTAAGCATTCATGAGCTGAAGAATGAATTTTATGTTAAGTAGTTGATGAATAATTGTAATTTGACATAAAAGTGTAATTATGAAGCTTGTACTTCTTTGTTCAGTGAAACTTTTCATGTTGTGATTTAATTACGTTGTGTTTGATAGGTGTTGTGGATGTGAGTTATAGAGGTTCTGGGAGGAACTTATTCGAGGAAAACAACTTCATAAAACTGTATGATTGAATCTAACCATTTTCATAACTTATTCTTTGATTATGCTGAGGCCTTTAAAAATATCATTTATGTTTTGAAAACTGTAGTTCATTTGTGTTGCAGCGAGAATTTAGCTCGTGGATATATGACAAATGCTGATCTTGAGATGGCCATCAAGGCAGTGAATGACAAATGTCGTGGAATATCCAGGATATACAGGTGATTTAGTGAGATAATTGAGTATTAGCGTCTGAGATACCAAATAGTTTTGACAGTATTAGGGTAATATTTGTGTTCATAATTCTTAACGGTGTGAGGCTCGCTGAGGCACAAACATGTCCTTGGAATTTAGGCGTTTAAGGAGAGGCATGTGCCTTATTGATTGAAGGACATTTTTTATGAAAAAATATTAAGGTACTTAATTATGTAGTGAGTTCAAAGTACCAGTGCTTAAGTATTAATTGGTAAATACTAAGTAGAAGTAATATAAGTATCAAGTACAAACAAAAATTGAACCACATAACTTGATGAGAAACAAAAATTAAATTGAAAAAGTTCCTTGATTCAATAAGACGTCCGGTAGAGGGGTCTTGTGCCTTGCACCACACAAGCTGAGGGCCGCACCTTGTTAAAGGGGATGGGCCTGATGGGAGGCTATGCGCAAATGGTGGGATGGAATGGGTCTTGAGCCTAGGCTCTCCTTGGTGCGCTTAACAATAGTGATTGTGTTTGTCAAGACATACTTTTGAGTAAAAAAGTTCAAATTTCCATAACATTGTTAAAATTGAGCCAAACATGTGCAAACTTCCACTCCATTTGTTCCATAGTATGTCCTCACTTCATTTATCTAGTAAAATTGACCATCTTTAAATTATAAGCATTTTAATATTTCATCTAGATATTTGAAATCGCACCCCTTAAGTTAGTTGCAGCATTTATGTACTTTTCCATAGTAACTTCTATTTTCCTATTTTGGAAGAAAGTAAATTTATTTATTCAAATTGGTCATAAAAGTCATATGGAGACATATCATGGGATGGATGCAGTAACAAATTGATTCAGAATAGAACTAATAAGCAGCTCTCAGAAGTATTTACAATGTGATTCCTATAATTGTGCGTAGAAAACTGGTTATCTGAAATTTTCTTGTTTCTCTCTTTGAGGGGATTTTGGGATGTATTATCAGCATCGGAAAGAGTGTCCTGGGGATTCCACTGGTAATATTTATGTTTCCTTAATTCACTGCTCAATTGCTTCACCGATTCCTTTTGTCAATTTTGTACCTAAATATTATAAGTTCCTTTGGTATTTTATTCTAGTGGGTGATAGAATTTGCTGACATGCCGGGTGAAGAAGAGGCTGAACCAGCTTTTAAGGTAATCAGGTTTCGCACAGATCAATTGAATGCCCCCAATGCCATTATGAATAATTATTCGACAAAATGGATACTTTATTTAGAATGTAAACATAAATATTGTCCATAAATGATAAACTTTTTTACCGATAATCATTATTACTTCCTTAAATGATTCTTTTATTTTCATTTCTTGAATTTCACCTCCGAGGGGGCTGAGATGAACATGTAGAAACTGAAGGGACTGAAATATCTATCAGTTTCTTATTATACTTTTCATTTTTAGCTCTAAGAGTTCCGTTATTTTATCAGCATTTTCTAGACCGAAATTTGGAAATTAAGCTTCATGCTCGTCAGCTTCTTTAGTATGATCTTGGTAGGCCTGAACAGCCTGAGCTTGACCTCAGGCGAGGATTGAATTTAGAGAGCTTGAGCAAGAGTCCAATTCATAGGCGTAGTAGTATTGTACAACATACTTGAAAACTACATTTTTGAAAATTTTTAGAGGTCTGTTTTCTATTTGTTTTCTCAATATTGGTGCACAGGCTTATTTGGCTAGCTTAAGTACTAATGTTTTCTGTGAAAGTGTTTCCTAGTCCTATATTTGGGAATGGATCAAGATAGATGTCAGTCAAAAACTGTAACCGAAAATTAGTTTTGTTTAATAAGGAGCAAAGGAAGATCACATTAGAAATCTTTAATGCTTCAAGATTGTTGTTTCATTTTCTGCATTCACCACCAATTGCAAGCATTCCTATTCTATTTTCTCCTACATCATTCAAAATGTCTTAGCTGTCCTGGACCAGGACATGTTATGAGCATTTAGGTGATTGAGTTGCTGAATAATCTTTCCTATTGCAGTTCATTGGGAATGTACATGGTGATGAACCTGTTGGTCGTGAGGTTCTTTTGCTACTAGCAAATTGGCTTTGTGATAATTATAAGAAGGATCCTTTGGTAATATTTTTAACTCCTTTAGCTTGTACTGTAATTTGGCTTTGCTTGAACAGGTACTTCTACACACACAGACACAGACAACATATACTCCCTCGGTCCAGATTTATATGTCGTTTTTGGAATCTTCACACAGATTAAGAAATAGAATCTTCATGTTATTTCACAATTGATTAGTGTATAAAATTTCTTATCCACCCCTAATAAAATCACACAGCTTTTGCACAATTTATATCATTCACCTTCTTGACTTCTGTGTCTTTTATCAACAAACCCAACTAATGTCTGGCCACACCTTGTGTACTTCATGACCAGTTAATGTACAATGAGTAAAATGGGAGATGATTAATGCATGAGTTAATTAAACTTCAAAAATGCATTGGGAATTGACAAGGGCAATTTAGGAAAATAATTTTTTTGAATCTGCCTTAGAATGTTGTACCTGACAGTTATTTCTGGACAAATGAAAATCTGGGCGGAAGGAGTATTGGTCTTCCACTAACAAGAACCCCCTCAAGTTTCAAAATCTCTTTAGTTTCCTACTAGTTGGAATATCATAACACTATTGGTACAAGTCTGCTATGTACACTCTGGTAGCTTCTCACTATATATACATGTCACATGAAACTAACTTTTAGTAGTTTCATTTTCCCAAGGTTATAATATAGAATTTCAGTTGTATTATGTCAGCCTTATTTTGCTTAAGCGATTTCATTTAGCAGTGTTCTTATAACTGCTGAACAGCTGAGGGAGTGTCAAGCTCCTAGACTCCTCGGCTGTCTTTTTGTATTTATCTTTATACTGTATACACATTTGTATATGCTACATAGGACATACTGTAAAGGTGAAAACTCTAATATGGAATGTACTAATAAAAATTCTTGTAAGATGCAACAAGTTCATTTCACGCGTTATAGACACTCAAACTTCGCTAAATGATGCAATGGATAAAAAAAAATGTCTATCAGACATTGCCCTCACACATTCATCATATAAGGATCTATCACATGCTGTTTGTGTATCATGTAAATGTTCTTTTATTTTTCTTTGTCTGACTTATTGTGTTACTCCTCTGTTTGTTGAAATAATTCCATCTTGTACATTTACAACATACCCATTTTGTTCTAGTGATCTGAACACACTTATGTGTAAACTACATACACGCTTCTTGATTAAAATGGGGTTATTCCATTGCTACAACACGTTTCCATGACTTAGCATGTGTCTTTTACACGTAACTTGCACCGAACCTGAACCAGGCATTGGTCACTACAGGCAACATTGATTGTTGATAATGTTCATCTTCATTTACTTCCATCCATGAATCCTGATGGATATTCACTCAGGAAGCGTGGTAATGCTAACAACGTTGATTTGAATCGTGATTTCCCAGATCAGGTACTTTCTTTGCCGGGTTTGTTCATCATCATCTTCTTCTGCTTCTCTCTCTCTCTCTCTCTCTCTGTATGTGTTGTTGTTGGTTTTTTTTAAAATGTATTAAACAGATAGACAATAACATAAATCTGAAAGCAGAGCTGTTTGGATGTTGGGTCATAAGTAGAACACACACACATCTCCCCTGATCGTTTCTTTGTTGGATAAGTTAGAATGTATAGATTGTCATGAAAACTATTCTTATCTATTATATCAGCAACACCGATCCTCTCTAGAGTCAAGCAGGTATCTCACTCTCCAATCGTCCCTTTGCTCGGATGCAAACCGAAAAAAGAAGAAAAAAACCCAAACAAACTATCACC
>CM025781.1:28677557-28710282 GCA_014636745.2 Centella asiatica
ACCCAAACAAACTATCACCTCCATGGCCTTCAACTCAAATAATCACCGGCGATTAAACAATAGTGCAAAAATAATATAAGGAGGGGAATTCGTATCGGTCCCCACACCCTCATAAATAGGCTAGATTGGAGTCAACAAAAGTTCGAGTTATTTCATGGAATAATACTTGTATATATTAAGCTCGTAATGGTACCTCACAATTCAAAAGTAGCGGTCCTGCCACCACGCTGCATAATGGGAGCTCGTGTGTGTGCTTGAATCCCAACAACAACAAAAAAGAAGCTGAAAATTTATGTAGCTCTACAAAAAAAAAATAATAATAAAAAATCAACAAAATGAACAGAACAAAAACTACAAAATCCAAAAAGAAAAAAAAGGTGAAGAAATTAGAGACTGAGCTTCTTGAAAATGGTCAGAAAGAGACATTTACAAAACCTAACCAAGAACTCAAAATTTATAAATAAGTAAACAAATACAGAGAAGCTATGTCACAACATAACAAAAAAATTGAACTACATAAAAAAAAACCCTAACTGTTCCCTGGCAAATCTAACAAAAACAAGCTATAGCACCCAAACCATAGCAATAAAACACCATTACAAACAATCTGAACAAAATGAAGAAAAAAAGTGAGAGGAGAGAGATGTTGAAAAATCAAAACAAAATTCAAAATACAATTTTTTCTTCAGCATCTCTCTCCTCTCACTTTTGTTGTTCTTTAAGAATCTCAAATATTTGTTCTTAAAATAAATAATATTCTTAAAGAATTGTTATATAGTATAGAAATGTGATGATGAAAATGTAACATAACGTGTCCGTGCCACACAGCTAGTTGCTAATGTAACCCAAACAAATTAGTCCATGTATGTAAAAATTTGTAAAAGAAACAATGTAATGGAAAGCTCCCCCCAGTAACAAGCACGGGCACGTTGTGTTACATCAACTAATTTATTTGGATTACATTATAATGGAGGGAGAGAGGGTAGTAGGATGCTTGACCTAGAAAAATGTTCCACAATGTGTTTAAATTGTTCTTGAGTTGACCTGTTTCTATAATTTGATTGCTAGGTTTTTCTGCTAGATATTCTTATTGCTAATATATTTGAAATATATTTTGCATGTGTTTCATTATCCTTTTCTACTCTATAGTTAGCGTAACTGTTTATGAAAAGCATTTACTGACTGGAAATGACATTAGTTCTTTCCTATGAATGATGACGTGGATACTCGACAACCTGAAACGAAAGCAATTATGAATTGGCTGAAAGAGACACAGTTTACTGCATCTGCCAGTCTTCATGGGGTAAATCTTTGTAGTCTTTCCTTACTTAATGAGTCTAATTTTTACTGCTTGTCAAATAGACATTCTGTTGTGCTTTCGTTTCCCTTGTATTTCTAATAAGTGGAGTTTGTTAAACTTTGTGGGGGAAAGGGACTTGAATCACAAATTCTTTGCTAAAATTTTGAGTTCTCAAGATTCCCTCCATGTAATCAAGTGGACTTATACACATTACAGTTTTGAGGTCAAACATCTTTTACTCTAAACGATTATTCCTTACAATTTGGATTATGGTTGTCCAATACAGAGTTTTATTGTTATAGCTAACTCAGTTTGTAGTCGAAAACTAATGTGTTATAGTCTTAAAGACACAATTCATGATATGGTTAATAAACATAATTTTTGCCATTGTAACATTGTTTTATGTTGATTGGGTTGGTGAATCTAAGTAATGGAGTTATCAACAATTTATCTTCTTCTTTACAGGGAGCACTTGTTGCAAATTACCCATGGGATGGAAATGAGGAGAAGAAGTAAGTTATAATATTTAGAGATACATATTATGTAGCTAAGATGATGCCTAAATTTTCTGGATTTCCCCCCTAGATGTCCCATCACTACCACAAGAAAAAATTTGACAAAAAAGGAAAAAACACAAAACTAGTTCACTGAAATTCATACTATTAGTATATTTAAAAGGTGGTGTTATGGAAAAATTGTTAAGATATATTAGATGTAGTGGACCTAATTTATTCATGAGGGTTCCCAAATCGAAATTTTTTGTCAGTCAGTTCTAACAAGTGACCTTGGGAATTTGCAACAGCAGGGTTTGACTAGTAGTTCTTTCTACAAATGATTTTGAAAAGGATTCCTCCAAACCTAAATATAACTTACCATTTTCAGATCCTTACTGCCCTTCCAAATTGAAATTACCAAGTGTCGCTCTGTGATACAGTTTAAAGTGCTTCCATATTATCTCAGTGTGATTATATTTGATTATTTATATGCTAACTGGTGCATGGAATTTTATGCTAGCAGTACAAATCGGTATGTGTTGTGGAAGAGGTTATTTGGTTCAATGTTTTTTTTTAGTTTTGACAAGTATTCTCAATTTGGGTGAGTCTCAGGAAAAATTACTATGGATGTCCCGATGACAAGATCTTCAGGTATATGGCAAGTTTATACAGTAGATCACACTTCAATATGTCTTTAAGCAAGGAATTTGAAGGAGGAATTACAAATGGAGCATTGTGGTACGTAGTGCATATGTAATACATTTCATATCAGAAAGAATGTATTTTCCTTCAAAATTTCTTAAAATGCTGAATGTTTGTTGTTGTAAATGTTTTCTTAATTTGCAGGTATCCTATATATGGTGGTATGCAAGATTGGAATTACATACACGGTGGCTGTCTTGAATTGACGTTGGAGATTAGTGACAATAAATGGCCTCCTGCTGATGAGGTTCTCTCTCTCTCTCACTCACATTATTACCCCTATTTATGTATCTACTTTCCAGATATATATATATATATATATATATATATATATATATATATGTATGTATGTATGTATGTATATATATGTATGTATGTATGTATGTATATATATGTATGTATATATATGTATGTATATATATATATGTATGTATATATGTATGTATGTATATATACGTACACACACACACAAAACAAGAGATCAAAGTGATCCTCCTCCTTTTTCCCAATAAATCGACGGCCTTACACCATTGGGATACTTCTAATAAACTGGAGTATAGTATAGGTGTGCACCAAATTTGATGACTTATTAAGGGAAAGACGAAGTAAGAGCATGCTATTGGAGACGTTGCAACATATGAACCGAGATGTCATCAGTAGAAAGACGGGCAGCTTTGATTACCTCAGAGTGGTAAGTTGGGATTGGTGGCTGCATTTAGAACCGTACTTGAGAGTTTCCTACCTCATACGGCTCAGCAGTCAAGCCTCCCACGCTTAGAAAGATGTGTGGTGAAGTTCGTTCAGCTTGTACAAGCATATTTCTAATTAATGGGATTTGTTCAAGATGGTGCAAGGGTGATACTGGAGCTACTTAGAAACAATGCTTAAGTGAGACCTAATTTTGTATACTAGTTTTTTTAAAGTCAGGGTCATTTATATCGAGTTTTGTGATTTTTCATGTAGTTTACCCACACCAGGAACTCAGAATGGTTGAATTCCTAGGTTACCATGATAAATGATTGAGCAATTTGTTCATGAGATCTAATTTTATATAACAGGAAATCGGAGCAATTTGTTGAAAATTGAAATGAATGCTTCTGTTCTAAGAAGAGTAGTTACCAAACTGGAAAGGAGTAAATTGTCCAGAAAATCTTGAATTCTTGATCATTGGTGAAACAACAATTTGTGAGGTTTTAAATGTAAACGTAACAAGCCAAGGTTTTAAATCTTGAAATGTTTGAAGGAACAGATAAAAGAAGAAAGGGTGAGAAAATTGGAGAAGGTTTATGTCCAAAGGCAGTGTTAGGAAAATAACAATCCAAATTTGATCCAAGATAAACCATATATCATTGTTTTATTAGATCTAGAAGCACCCTTGATTTGGAAGGACGCTTCATTTTGATCTTCATGCTACTCCCAAGCGAAATACTTAATCTTGATCAAAATGTGTGGAACTTAAAATTTCCATTGTTGAGTCATGTGTAAAAACTAAAATGTTGACGAAATTGCTAGTCGCTTTATACCTGTGATGGGGATCAGGCTGATGGTAATATTCTGGATTGATGGGACCATCAAAGTAAAAGGAAAATATTATTTTGCTGTCTAATCATCAATTACTGGTTATCAAATTAGAGATTTGTTGTAAAATTTCGCAGAGTTTCTGGCAAATCATTTGCTAAATATCTGGGAGATCTTTGCTGGTAGATTGAAGTAATTTTTTTTAATTGTTAATTAAGCAATAATTACTCTATAATTCTAGGATAAAGTCTCTTGAGTTCTTTTTAATGGTGTTCTAATATCAGAGGACACTTAGATTCTTGAATTTGTTATTGTGAATAAGTTCTGGAATGAGGTGTTTAAAGTTCATCATAATGGCGGTTTAGTATCAAATACATCAGAGTTCAGATTCTTCATCTTGTTTTAATGGATTCCTTTCTTTCATGCTTAGTATGTTCTGAGCTTATTCAAGGCATGACATTTTCAGCCTTCTCGCTTCTCTTTGCATCAACTAGGCCCCTGATTTTAGGAGGTTATCTAAAAGAGACAAAATATGAGGGGGAAGATGTTTCAAATATATAGACATTTACTAAGCATGCAATTTGTACTTGGCCCATTTCATATATATGCAGTTTTCAATTAACCCATCTCATATCTTTGTATTGAAGGATCAGCAAATTCAACTCCACATTTGTGGGCTTCTTTTTCCATCTCTTATTGCTTGATAATTTCCCCAAGAAAAATCTTATGTTTTTAGCCCCAACTATCTTTTGCAAAATAATTTCTTTCCAACCAGGAGTTCTTATTGTCCCAAATACGTATCTGTTGAGCACAAAGTGATCACTTGGAGTTGAATATACTATTTTTTAAAGTCAGTTCCATTTATATCGAGTTTTGTGCCTATGAGTTCCATTTATCATATCCTCACGTATGTATTATAACTTCATGAATATTGGAATTGATGCATCATTAAAATTTTCTATCTGGCTTGTTCTGCTTCTTCTGCTTAATATTTGTGAAGAAGAAAATGATAGATTAGCGGTTCGTTTCCTTATTTTAATTCTGTCGTGTCTGAAGTCATTGATTACAAAAGAAAATGATTGACCAGCAGTTCTACTCCTGGTTTCTTGACTCTGTATTTTATCTGAGGTCATTGACTACTTCCATGAATGTCTATCGTCACATACTTTTCTATTCATGTGGTTTGTTAAGCTTTTAAGACCTAGCTGCCTTTTTATCATTGGTTCACATTAATCTTTCTATGTGCAGCTTTCTACCATTTGGGAGTTCAACAAAATGAGTATGCTTAATCTTGTTGCAAGTCTTGTTAAGGTAATATATTGATTAATTATTCTTTATTTATAGTTAGACTTCTCACAAACATAATTCGAGTTTGACAACCATTTCTTTGTTCATTTTTGAATAGTTGTACTTTACACAAACATGAAAAGTCTTAGAACCTTGTGCATCCATAAATGGGTATATATATTACCCTAAATATTTTTACTTTGTCTAAGCATCATATCAATACTTCGGTGCTCCGCATGACAGATGAGCTTGTGATGGTGCTTATATATGAGCTATAACTGTTCATTTGATATTTAATTCTAGTAATTCATGCTGCTGCACAAAAGGTAGGATTGGTAAGCTGCCACATTTAATCAACTGATGTACAGGCTCCAATGACTTAAAATTGTTAATATTACAATCTGGCAAGTTAAAAAAAAGAATTAAAAAACTTGCTGGAGAATAAAAACAAATAAATGCATCAGAAGTAGGAAAAGGTTTGATCTTTTGTAAATAGTGTATCACAATGGGTAAACTAATTACGTGAAATTTAACTCAAGTAACTATATTAAAAAGCCTCTATTGTTATATCAATCCTCTGTCACCATACAACCCTATCATCATGCGAAACACCTTGTGCACAAATATTCTTATCAACTAATTCTGGTCCATGCAGCCATTGGTTTTATTGTCCCTCCATTTGCTCCATCTAGGTAGCAAAACACTCTCCGTTCGAGTGCATCTATAGGTCCTCACTGAATGCGTTCAAACCCTCTCAACCTTTTCTACATAGTCTTCTCCTTATTTGGTGCTACCTCTACTTTCCTCTGTTGGTTTTGATTTTCTCTTATTCTTTCTTGTGTGAGCATGCGTACATCTCGACATGTTGATCTTAACTATAGTCATTTGTGTGCATGCTGCTTAAATCTTAATCATAGCCCAATTCAGAACGATAAACATTGGCTGGCCTCGCTGCTGGCCTAGTTTCTTTTTGGTTCACTTTCACACATCTTTATCTTAGCCATCCTGCATTTATTCTTATGATTGAAGTCATTGTCAATTTCTGATTTTCTCTCATGGATAGACCCAATGTATCAGATGCCAATCGGCAATGAGATATGCTCGCTTCTGTCCATAGACTAGAAACACGTTCCAATATCGGGTTGTGTGTACACTTTGTAAGAATAAGCTACAAGCCCTGACATAGTTGGATGCTATGACAAACTAGAGTTACAGAGCAAGCAATGAACACATTCTTTACTAATGCAATCATTCAAATAGCATCAACTGTGAGACAAATTAATAGTGCTTAGATTGTGGTACGTCTGCAAATGAATAAAAACTGACAAATTTAATTGAAGAACTTGAGTTGAAAAATTGTATGGACAATAATGTTGGATGTTCAAGAAATATTATATGAAGCTGTAGCAAGTGAAGATGGAATCAGGTGTGGGACTTGTGGGCTGGGCTGCCATCAATTAAGGATGTCGTATTTTTTAAGTTGTCTATATCATTCTCGGGAGAACTATGGTCTATTATAGTCCAACGTAGCTAACTTGTTCCTTCTTATGGTTGAAATCAAAGCAAAATTATTCATCTGGGTGATGTGAACAGTTTATAAAGCACTTCTAGGAAAAGTCAGGAATCTAGTTCAACAAATTTGCGAAGAAGGCCTCAACTCAGTGGCTCAGAAATCATACCTGTAATAGAACTAGCTATACTTTCATTATTTTACTTGCACCCCCATTGGACAAAAGATCGTGAAAAGAAGATTGGATAGATATCATCCTTATGAAAAATGTTTTGTAAGTGTTGGCTCTCTCATGATTCTGCATGCACATTCAATTCCGACTATAGTCATAAAAATATTCTTCAGTTTTTTTCCTTCTCCCAATCTAGTTATTCAATTGATTCTGTGAGCTGGAGTTTATATGGAGTGAATCATCAAATATAGGTGAGAGTTAGTGTAATCACTTGTATTTAATGCTTGTATAGACAGGAGTGCATGGAAAGATCTTCTCCTCAGACTTTGGAAGGCCTTTAACTGCCTCTGTTTCAATCAAGGGAATTAACTACACGGTATGTTCACCTATCATAAATCCTTTTTCTAACAATTATGGCGATGTGGTAATGAGGTTGACACAGTTACTTCTGGGCTCTGATATAACTTAAAATATTAGTGTGAATTATGTGTATGTGCACGCGCGCGCGTGCCTGCACGTAATAATTTTGTTCTACCCAAATAATTAACTTAAGGATCAACATATGTACGGTTTGGACATGGGTATATGTTGATTATATTGTAGTAATATATCGGCATTTAAGTAGCATGGTTGATGAGCAATAGAGATGTCTCATTTTGTCTCAGTTGATTTGATCGTTCTTGACTTAGAAGTTGCGATTTCACCACTCTTCTTTATTTACTTTATGAAGGTGAAACTGACAATACCCACACACTGATTGCATCTCAATCTTTTCCCCATTCAATACATGTAGTATAAATTGATATCACATACAGCTCCCCTGTTGTGGATTTTGAGATGCACCATGTATCATTTATAGTTGAAAATTATGTTTGCATCCAAATCACTTAGTTCTTCAATGATGAGCTTGACTGCTTGTGTATAAACAGCTCAATGAGGCAATGACACTTCGTACAGTTAGTGCTCACATTGTTTTGTATTGGGACAGCAAAATGGACCGAGGATGGACAATAATTTATGATATTGCTTTGATAATATTAGTTAGTAAAATTTTTCTAGTAATTTGCTAATACCTTCATCATTATGGCCCATTCTACTGTTATTCTATTGTATTTCGTATATTATTTTTAATCTCTCTCTCTCTCTCTCTCTCTCTCTCTCTCTATATATATATATATATATATATATATTGGGACAACAAAATGGACCGAGGATGGACAATAATTTATGATATTGCTTTGATAATATTAGTTAGTAAAATTTGTTCTAGTAATTTGCTAATACCTTCATCATTATGGTCCATTCTACTGTTATTCTATTGTATTTCGTATATTATTTTTAATCTCTCTCTCTCTCTCTCACACACACACATATATATAGACACACACTAGTAATTTTAGGCGCACACCTACGTGTGTAAAGCGTATACAAATTTTTCGTTAAATTTATATCAATTGAAGGGAAGAAGAAATTGAGAGGTAAATTAGAGATTTCAAAAGCCAAAAGAAAATAATAAAATAAATCCTCCAATATAGTAAATATAAGATGTAATTTTATATAATTTATAGGGGTGTTTTGGAACATAAAATGATGACCCAAAAACACCGGTAGTTATTAAGAGGGTCAACCTATTAATATTATATATATTATATATATATATATATATATATATTTATTTATGTTTATTTTTATTTTTTCCTTCTTTTTTTTTTTTTTTTTTTTTGTCTAAGATCAGGTTGATATCATTAAGACATAGTTAACATTATTCCAGAATGTTGCCTTTTCAGTGGCTTGTTCGTAATGCCTTCCTTTTTGACCTGCAGATCAAGGCTACCGAAACATTAGCTGATTATCATCGCTTACTTGTTCCTGGAGAGGTATATGAAGGTATGTAAGTCTTGATCAAGTTTAAGCTTTTTTCTCTTCTGTCAATAGTGTCAGGAATATGAAAAAAGTTCAACTGCTCACCTGTTGGCAGATTATTATTACCTGTAGATTTGATCTTAGTCTTATCAGGGACTGGTACTTATATGACTAAGATTTTTGTGCATTCTTAGAGTAATTCTCAGTCAAATACTTGCGTGTCTTTCCTTTGATTTATTAAACTCGCTTGGGGACCTATTTTTGCTTCCACTGCCTGGCTGCTGCTGTTATCATTTATAAAATCAAATTATTATTCTTGATTAATGGTTTTAGGCTACTCTTCTCCGTTTGAGTTCAAGGATTACATTAAATCTATCTTACCTAACAATGAAACTCACCTGTAATTGAATTAGTAAAAGATAACAGGTTTGTAGTAGCCAGCTACTGCGATTGACATTTGACAGTATGCAATCAATCAAGTTTTGAAGGAATAGATGTTTAATGATTCCTTAATCTCCAAGATGAAAATGGCAGAAAAGGGAGTGAGATCGAATTCTTCATTGCACTAGCTTTATTTATACGCATTGCTTGGGTGATCCACTATAATTGTAAACTCGCGTTATAATAAATTCAGACACAGATTAGCTAACTATTCAGTTTTAGCCCTGATTGATACCTCATTAGTCATGTGTTTCAATTGAATTTTATCATACTTTGCTGTAGTTTCCTTTTCCAGCTCCGTGAACTCCCAAATCTTTCTAAGTTATAGGCTACAAAATACATTCCTTATAGACTTAGGACACTAAAGGTGCCCTCAAGATCGGCACTTAAAAGTCTTACTCAGGCTCACATACTCCCACTTAGGTAGTTTATCAGTTTTCATTGCTTTTGTTTTTATACGTAGGTCACTAGGTCAGCAATTCAGATTCCATATTAATGGTAGGTAAAAAGGATTTTGGTTATAGTTTCCTTTCTGATGCTACTGCCACCCATAATCTGGCATAGAAATACGACATCGATAGAAATCCTTCAGCTCAATGTACATTATACCACTCCAAGGCTGAAATATCTAAGCCTCTAAGGGAACTATGAAGAGCTCAAGGGAGCTATGTTTGAGCCAGTACAAGAAGGTAATTGCAGCATACCGAGGGAGACTGAAGGAATACAATAATATTCTTCATTATGAAGCTACTATCAAAATATCCTTCACGAGACTTCCCTATTTGATCTTGAGGAAGTAAACGGCTCTTGAAAAATTAGAGAAATCAAGCCTTCTGCGAGTACTTGGTCATAGCTTGACCTTGGCGGTTCTGTGAGGTTTCAAGGGATTCTTTGGATAAAAAATGAGTTCCAAACCACGCGTTATAATAAGGTTGTTCTAAAGGGTAAAAGGGTTTGTGACGCCAAGGGCCTCAGTTAAATTAAATTGAAGTTCTAACCTAATCAAGAAGTCTATAGATTGTGGTAGAACTATTTCAAGTTATCCAGTTATCAATAATATCCAAGTTTTCTTTATTCTTATGCTAAAGTGACTCAGTAGCAGAGATCTGTTAGTATGGTGAAGTCATTTTAATTTTATGTTGAATTTCATCTATTAAATCTTAAAAATTGCTTTCACTCACCTATATATATCTCGACATATATTGAACCTTACTCTTCTAAATTTCCTTCCATTTCTCTGAATTTTTTCAGTAGTCTTTTCTACTTCTGTTTGTCAAGTTAGAGCCAACCTTGGAAATAATATGAAAATACTTATGGTAACTCTCAACTTTGACTTGTAGTCGTTGCAACAATGCGTGGCTACAAAACGAAGAGCACACGAGTTGTGTTGGGAGAAGAAGCCATGACAGTAGATTTTGTTCTCGATCCAGAAAACGGTCAGCAGAAGAGTTTACCAAGAAGTGGCTGTTATTTTCCTGGTGACAGTGACGGCATGAATGGATTTCAGATCCTAGACTTTATGCCAAGGTCTCAATTGCAGGTTGTATATATTGTTTTAGGAATTAGTGTGGCATTCCTTTGCTTTTTAATGATGAGGAGAGTAACTTCCAATAAATTAAGACAACGACAAACAGTGTGGCCGAAACGGTCAGTTGTGGTATGAATTGAAATGCTCTGTACATAATTTTTTACTCCCAGGGTCTTGTATGTTGTAGCGACAATGTTGTGCAGGCCTTTTTGTTTCTTATATAGGAGTATATGTTGTTCTCACATGAATCCATCAGTTACAATAGTTGCATGCTGCTCTTTATAGCGGTTTTTTTTATCATTTACTGCTATATAGTTTTTATTTTAAATAATGCACAGTGTTCCTTTTACATTCACGACGTTCAATTCAATTTTATAAATTGTTATATTACTGATGTAAAAGTCTTTTGCTTACCGAAGGTTCAAAAACTTGTCGATCTTGTTTGCTCAGTTCTCTTTTCATGCTGTTATCATTATCATTATAAGATATATACTTTTTAACTTTCAATTGAGTCCACGAAACGGTTATTAAATCTTTTAAATTGTAGATTTATAAATATAGTTAGTGGTCAAGATTTTAAGAAATGAGTTACATATGTGTGTGTGTGAGAGAGAGAGCTGATGATAACAAGGGCCGCATGAAGAGCGGTGAGATAAACGTCGGTTACTTTTACGTTGACAAAGACATTAACTTCCCCGTTGATGTATGGAGTGTGTACACTAGTTTTGAATTAATATTCCATTTGTATGTCTTATACATTAGAATTTTTTATTGTTTTTGTTTTATTTTTTGTTTTTCAGAGTATTTGTTTTAATATTTTTGAAAACTTAACATATTTTGATTTTATTAATCTTTTATGTATTCTAAATTTAAGTTTAAGTATGAACTGTTTAAAGTCGAAAATAAATAGTAATTGTATTCATATATTAATTTCTAATAAAAAGAGGGAAAAAAAAATTTAAGTTGATCGAATTAACAAATTAATTTAGTACAGTCAACTTTATTTTTAAAATAGAATTTATCAATTAATATATATAGTAACACATACATATCGATGTGTATCCATATTTCTTTTCTGTAGTATTGGAAGTGAAGAAAATATTTACTCCATTAATTTTAGAATTTGGATGACAAGGAAAGTCAAAAGTTGATTTCTATTCGAGGTGATAAATTGTGCTCTTCTATCAGCACAAACATTTTTTTTAATATCATGGTTTCAACTTTTTTTCCCAATATTACCTTTTTTAATTTTTTAAATTTTATTATTATCTTTTCTTAATCAACTTCTACTTCATTAAATACTTTTAATCCATTTTTATTTCCCTTATTCTTATTTCTATTAAGAGTTACGAAATCCATAATTAAAAATTTTTAAAATAAAATATATGAATATAATATAATAAATAACTTTATATGTATGACTAATAAAATTAAGGACAAAACATTACAAGTGATATTTGATAATTTAATTAACATAATTATCATATTTATTTAAAATTAATTCAACGAAATAAGTAAAAAAATTATTAAGTGTATATTAAATAACTTTGAAGTATATATTATCATAATTAATTATTTTAAAGTATATATATAACACATTATAGATTATACAAATAAAATCAATGTTTCAATTAAAATTATATCGTTTGACTTAAAATATTATTTGTTTTATTAGTTGAGTTGTTTTTGTGCAATTATTATATTTTTAGGGTTACTAACATTTATCATCATTATTTCGTTATAATTATTTTAATTAACATCTTTGATTACAATCGATTAAATTTAGATTTACTTGATTAAAGTTATTCATTTAATAATTGTTTGGTGGATTTTGTTATATATATTTATTATATTTTCTTTTAGTTATTAATTGTTAAAATTTAACATATATTTTATTTTATTTTCTAAGTAATTTGTAGTTTTTAATATGATTTAAAAATGTATTCTCTAATGATATAAATGTTTCGAATATTTTTTATATTTCATCTTTGTACGATTTCTCTAACTTTGTATTTAGATGTCTAGAATATTTTTTTTAAATTTATAATTACCATAATATCTATAACATATGAGTAAGTGTAAGAAAATATATTTTATAAATTAGAGTTTTAATTATAAATTATGTTGACTTCATTTCAATTTAATTAAAATTTGTAACACAACTTAAAGAAATATTAATGAATAATTTAAAATATAGTGTGATACATCACATTCATCAGAATTCTTAAGTACTACTCCATCCATCTCATAAAAATTGCAACACTCGTTTTAAAGTGTATTGCATGAATTTTTAAATGCGTAAAACATCTATTTAGATATTTAATTAAAAAAAAAATTAAAATATAACTAAATGTATAACATTTGAATTTATGAAATATTTAAAAATCATACCAAAAAACGGAGATATTTAGTTATAACTTTGATATATCTTAAAATTCGTGTCACGCGCTTGAAAAAAAGTGTTACAATTTTTATGGAAAGAAGGTAGTATATTTTTTTATTATTTTTTTCTTTTAAATTTTGTTATCAAAATTATAAGTTCTTCTTTTATTGATATTATAAGTTATATGCGATGAAATTATTAATGAATATGTTAGCATTATATTGATAATAAAATATATATAAAATATAAAGAAAATAAATGAAATCAAATTTGAATTTACAAAGTCAATTTGACTTTGTGAAATCATGAAATTAGTAATATTTGATATATGTGCTAAAATATTTTTATAATGTACGATCAAAATTAAGTTAATTTATACAAATTTGATATTAAACAATAATAAATATACTTTATATTAATTTAAAATATAAAAAATATTAAATTATAATTATTAATAAAATATTTAAATTAAACAATAGAATAAAAACAAGATAGTTTAATTGAATATATAGACTGTGATTATAATCATAACAAACTTCGTTCAATATAGTAAGTACAAAATCTAAAGTTCATAATTAGAAAAACGTCCAATGAATACACTAATTTTGATTGTCAAAAAAAAAATAAAAATAATAATAATAACAAACACAAAAACAAATTGGGACGGCCGGAAGCAATCGACTATAAGATGGGACAAAGAAGCAACTTAATGCAAAAAATAAGTAAAACTTACAATAATTTAAGATAACTTACAATTCAAGTCCTCGTGATGCATAACGTATGCATCACTCAAATTATATAGATTTTAAGTCAATTCAACCCATTATGTTGAATTGACATTTTAACGTACAGTTAGACAATAATACATGTAGCTTTGTCATAATGTCAAGTAGATTCCCAAATCTATATTTTTATTATATACAAAATACAAGCATAAACCTACACTATATAATGGGACAGAAATTAATTACATAATTGACTTAAATCCTTCACCAGCATCTTCTTGTACAACTAATTGCTTGAATTTGAGCAACAATTGATCAAAATCATCTTGTGATTTGATAAGACTAAGTCGCACATATTTACTACTTGCACCAAATAAAGTGCCCTCACGGCCTATTATTCCTCCAGCTTTCAATACTTCATAACATTCTTCATCTTCTTCCCTCTCACATTTTAACCAGGCATAGGCTGTTCCAATTAACATATTTGGAAAACTTGTTAGGACATATGAAAGTAACATATGCATGTCAATAAAGAAGATTGGATACTCTTTATTTTGTTTCAAAATTGTTAGACCCCCTATCAATTTTATTGCGACAGTATTGTGACACTAATTAAAGTTCACGTATTTTAAATTTTTAAGTGAATTTTATGGTTATGATATCTGGTTGCAGTATTGTAATACTGAATTTATTGCGATGTCTAGCGATACTTTGTTGTTTGGCAATCTTATTTTACAATTAAATAAACATTTTGACATTTTCAGGTTAATTTCCAGAGTTCTACAACCCAAATTGGACATAAATTTGTAGTAGAAGTTTTGGGGAAAAAATGATGAATACTAATAGTAAATAACCTCATTCGTAATCGTTCTTGTTAATTGTATATAAATGAAACAATTACCTGGAGAAGGTCCTCTGACTCTCTGGAAAAAAGAACAGAACATGGGTGGTATTTCTTGGATTGTGAAGCGATTAGAGAGTGATAATGTTTGGCTCAAGCTGTCCCAACGTTTTTTCATAGTTTCATAACCAAATTCAAATATAGACGATTTCCCATTTCCTTCAAGAACTACCTTTAATAGCTTCAAAGCTCTTAACTGACTGTCCCTAGACACTCCAAATGTATTGTCACTCGTATACGTCGACATTCTTTCGTATACAGCCTCATCTTTTATTATTGCCCAGCTGCACAAAAACGAAAAAAAAGAAAAAAAAAAAAAAAAAAAAAAAAAAAAAAAAAAAAAAAAAAAAAAAACAACAACACAAGTAGTAAGGGGTTAAAATCATATGTAAAAGTGTTTAAAGAGCTTCTGACACCACCTGAGATGAGGCTCGTACTTAAACATTTGCAACTTGGTTAAAAATTATACGTTATTGTATCAAATTCTTATTAATCGGTTCATTTGAAATATAAGATCATTCGTTATGTGAAACACATACGTATGATGTTATATTTTAGAAAGTTAAGTACGAGTTGTTAGTTTAGAAAGGTAGGAATTGGTGTATAATTACCCAAATCGGACGCCTGCATGTCCGGTGAGCTTAGAAAGTGTGAAAATCATGAGATCTTCATCTGATGGAGAAGGGATGGCTGTGAAATGTGGCCAATTATACGCATGATCATAAATTTCTTTCGCAAATGGACGTTGAAGAACTGCCTTTTTCAGCTGTGCATCAGGATTGTTTGGTGATGTTACAAACTCAATAATATTATCAGTTGATGCATCTGAAGTGTTCTTACACATTGATGTGTCCCCATAAAATTCATAATCCTCTGTCTTAAAATATTCAGTCTGTACTTCATAAGCCTGTTCAAAAAACATAATCCTGCATAACAATACTGATCTATATACTGTAAATTACATAAATCGAAACAATTATATCATCGAAAAAATCAGTATATACCGGATAGAAAGGGATTGATACGACGACTTTAGAAGGCGTGGAAGAGTTATCTAGGGAAAGTGCATGAACTGCTGCATTGAGGAGTTGTGTAGATCCTGTTCCAAAAACAATATGTTTTCCTTCAGTCACTGCATTTCCAACAATGGAATGCAGTTTTCGGATGTTTTTTTCGAGTTCCTGAGAGGTAAAGGTTTTGTCACCGAATGAGTAGCTCATTCGGTGCCATCCTGACACTAAGGTTGCGCTATTAGCTGCATTTTTCATCCAAAATGGCTCCAAAAATAAGGGATCGCCACTGCAAACGACATTTTTAAGTTTAATAATGAATCATATTCCATTCGTCGCAGAAAGAGTTGCATATAAAAAAATTTCGTATAACAAGTGCAACACGATAACAATTCTGATTATGATATTAGCCCAAAAAAAAAGGTCATCTACTCCTCTAATTCCGTCCAATTTCTTGCAAGGAAAAACTTTACAAATTTATCTGTATATACATACCTTTCACAAGGGTTGACTACTCACCTTATTTCCACAAGGCACAAACTATAGTTAATTTATTTTTCCTCTGACTTCCCTCAAATAACTTTACTATTTCAAAACATAAACAGAAACAAGAAATACATGATCACCACTCTTTATATTTCACAGAAACAACTGATCTTATATTTTAGAACACAACATCCAATCCATAATAATAGTTCAAACAGTTGAATTTAAGCTATCAATCACCAACTCTCACAAAGATAGAACACATACCTATTAACATCAGCAGAACAATTGGGCATGTAGTTGGAGCAATCAGGGCCATCAAAGCAAGTATTACACTCACAAATTGGTTTGCCATCAACAACTACACCATCCAAGTAAGCTCTACCATGGCCAGAACATGAAAGAGATGCCACAGCTTCTGCTTCTGCTGCTGCCCTTGAACTCCAACTGAGATTCCATTTGTTACCCACAAACAGATTATATGACAAGAAAATGTTCAAAATTATAGAACACAAAAAGGTGAAGCCATAATAGTTGTAGTTGGAGTTTTGAGTTTTGGTCACCATGCTTTAGCTTAATCAGTCTATCAATCTATAATTTGATGAGTGAACTTTTTCCTGCCTATGACCAAAATCCAAAAGCTATTGATAGACAGAACCAAGGGGAATATCTTAAACCATTTATGTGATTGTCCACTCTATGTTCTTTACTACAATTTTGAAAGAATCTCTCTCTGTCTCTCTCTCCCTCTCTCTCTCTCTCTCTCTCTCTCTCCCTGAGGTGGGCCACCACCAGATGATCTAGAATCCAATAAGACAGGGAGAGATACCTCCGGAAGGAATCTATGAATTTTATGCATTCCTATTGGGAATAACGATTAAAAAAAGATAATATGAGGTCTTTGAACCATATTACAAAAATCAGAGTTCCACAAGGAAACTGGGACCATCAAAGCACAAATATTTAAAACGTTGATTGTCGTTGTAAATTCTCATTGGTTACTTTGTGAGTCTTATTGTGGAAAGTCAGTATCCTAAGAGATTAACACTTCATTATAATTAACAAAGGTGAAATTCCTATTCTCCTTAATTTAATATTCTAAGTATCAACAGAAATTAATTTAATTGACAAGATTCAAAAAATATTCTCATTAAGTTAAAAGTTAAAATCTTATTTCTTGTTCTGTGATCACCGGTTGTATTGACGATCCCTTTTAATTCAAATATGGGATGATATTGTTATTTCATATATTCTATAAGTTAATTTTGATATATTATACATACAAATTCCTCATATATCTTTGTTTACATAATCATTTGGAAATATGTAACCAATAAAAGTAGACTTATGTCAATCTGGGTAAACTTATTAGCTTTTGATATGAGATCAATTACATATCAACGACTGATAATGAGAAGTTACTTGAACATTTTATTTTAAATTAACTTGCAAAATATTGTAATTTGTTATGAGGTTACATCTAAACAAGAAACAATCAAAGAAGAGCTATCAAGAGTTGTCCTTTCGACTTTAAAAGAAACTTGTGAAACTCATTACTCCATACACAATTTTAGATTTTTGGTTGTAACTTGAAAGTGGGCCAACTGATGTTTTTTCATCTAAGAAGTATCAACTTCTTGTTGGTGATCATCTTTCTTGAGGCTTTTAGATTTAATCCTCCACTTTATCTTTTAACCTTTTTTGAACTTTTTATTCTAAGATTAGTAGTTTGCAACCTTTAGAATTAATGTCATTCTCATTATCTCAGATGTTTCATATGAAAATCCTTAATTTTTGGCTAAAATGAATAAGTCATTCAAGTTTGTAAGATTTCAAAATTCAATCACCAAATTTTAAAATATACTGCCTTTATGACTTTTTAACTGACACTTGTTAATTTTTTCTGGTCAAAATAACTATTTGTTTGACTTAATATTTTTCTTATAAGTATATACATGATAAAAATTATAATCATAAGAAAACTTATATAATCTACGATAAGATTTAATTTTCATAAATTTTCAATTATAAATATACATGTGCAATTTTAAACTCAAAATATGATCAAATTGATCCTAATAGATTTTTAGGTGATAATGATGTAGGAACTGAGGGAGCACTGTTGAACTTCTTGTAAAATCAAATGTACACGATCCCTTCAAAATTTACTGTTGAACTTTAAATGAAGCTGATGTGGATGACATGATGATGATGTGTCAAAAGAATTTCAAAAACAATAGAAATAACTGTTGGCAGCAATTTCTTTAAAAGAAAATTAGAAATTTTAAAAGGAGCTACAAAAATAAATAACTACCAAAAGACAATAAAAACTTGCATTGTAGAAAAATTAAAGAGAGAACTAGGAACAAAAATTAGTGAAATATATGCTAGATTCGAAAACAAAAAACAAAATACTGTACTTTAAGAAAATAAACTAATTAATAGTTAAACTTAAGATTAAATTTGATAGTAATCTTTATACTCAAAACTTGCTAAAATTTATAAAGATAATAAAGTTCAAAATTATAATAACTAAATCTCAAAAAACATGATTTCATAATAATTCGGTGTTAATCAAGTATGATTTTAGTATCAGTAATTAACTAAATAACTATTTTTGAATTAAAAAAAAAACCTAGATTCACCTGCATAGATCGATAACTAGAAATCTTTTTTTCTTTTTTGAAACTCCAGAATCAAAGAGAAGAGAAATCATTACAAGATAACCGAATTACTTAGTAAAAGGTCAGAAATTAAACTCTCTCTCACCAAACTGAATTTGAGAACTTGGAAAAAAGGACACAAAAACCCATTAGAAAGATGACAAGGAAAGGGAAAATTGTAGGCCAATTATGTAAAACCAAACTTATTACATGGCAATAACAAATTAAATAACTCTTGCATTTGAGTGACGTTTTGAATTTCAAATTTATTAATTTTACTTTATTAACCTTTTTTTACTTTTCCTTAATCTTTCTCAATCAACATGTGCTTTTAATTCAAAATTCAAATTCTCCTGATGAGATAGTTGTTTTTTAAATTCAAAATAGCTATAGTTTCTGACCATAATCTTCCTTCCTACCCATAATTTGATATTATTTATCTATCCGTACATACATATTACTTGTTTGATATTATTATCATTATATATTTTATTTATCTATTCATACATATTACTTTTCTTGTATGTCGTATGGCAAATAGTGCAAGCTAAAGAATTCAAACACATTATTGAGTAATTTAGAAAGGAACAAACTATATTTAGTAATACTATTTCACTAATTAGATTTTTAAACATAATATCTAGATAAAATATAAAGTTATATAAAAAGAAGAAACACACACAAATAACACACTAGTTGTGATTACAAATTAAAATATGCACAACTTATTAATAATTTATTGGTGGCATTAGTTTTAAATTTAGAATGATAAAATAAAATATTCAAACATATTATTAAGTAATTTAGAGAAAATAAATGAATTATATTTAGTAATACTATATACCATTTAGATATTTAAACACATTTAGATATAATATAAATTAATATAGAAATATAAAAAAGAATAAATGTGCAAAAATAAAATATAAATTGTAATTACATATTAAGATATGCACAAATTATTAGTAATATTATTTTTAACTTTAGAAAGATAAATAAAAACATAACACATATTACTAAGTAATTTAGAAAGAAACAAAATATATTTGGTAATATTATTTCACAATACTGATTGCTATTATTTGTAAATTTAGAAAGAGAAAAATCATGCATATTATTGATTAATTTAGAAATAAATAAACTATATTTTGTAATCTCATTTCACTAGTTAGAAATTTAAATTACTTACACTTCGGTTTACCAATCTCAAAGCCATATAAGATTTGTGATGGAAAGGTTGTTGTAAATCTTAGCAGTCTTATAAAATTATAATTTACTAATTTTGAATTCAACTTTGCTTTGAATTAGGATATAATTCATCTTTTACCTTATCCCAAATTAATAGAAGATTTTAATTGAGAATGTTAATGTAAATCTCAAAAATCTTATCCAACATGAAATTTAGAAATTTTACATTTAACATAGTTTTGAATTATAATAGTACGCGTTCCTTATGTAAATTCTATTAAGGGTACTTTAGGGAATAACAAACCAAATAAAACTAGAATATATTATTGCGTTGTAATTTTAGGTAGTAAAAATGACCGGCCAGCAATTGGGTTGCCAAAAGGAAAACTCTTGCAAATTCAACTCAGAAAACTGGACTCTAACAGGACTACTTCAAGGGGCCCAATTTTATATCTGTACCATCTCAATTTTTTAGCATAAATCCTGCTCGACCACTTCAACAAAATCATACCATTATTAACAACTATTAATAAGACTTAATTTTTAATTCTCTATAATGCCCTTCAAAAGGACATCCATAGATAAATAGCTATTTCAAATTTCACTTCAAAAGGACAGAATTTGCAATTACATATGCAATCTGCAACAAAGAAAGCTAAAAACAACATGAAAATTCACACGCCTTCTACATACAACTACACATACAAGTATGTGTGTACATTTACGTGTAAGGGGAGTGAATTAACTAAATACTGTACTATTTGATTTAAATCTAATACGAGTACCAATTTTTTCCTCAAAAATTAATTGTTGGAAATTGAACAACAATTGGTCAAAATCATCTTGTGACTTGATGAGACTAAGTCTTACATATCTATTGCTGGCACCAAATATACTGCCATCACGACCAACTATACCACCAGCTTTCAATGCTTTGTAACAATCTTCATCTTCGTCCTTCTCACATTTCAACCATGCATAAGCTGTTTCAGCAATTTAATTTAGTACTAGTAAATTACACAAATTTAATTCTACAATTTATGCTAATTCTTTTGTAACATGTAATTCTTGATTTGGTGACACTACAAAATCAATTTCGAATCAAGAAGTTTAAAATTTTGAGACTAAAATATACCCATATAATTTACATATTTTATAGATGTAAAGTTTGCTCTCAAAATTTAAAGAAATGTGCACTTCCATATATATGATTACATTTGTTTCTAACTTTCTTACAATATATCATAATCTTGAGGTTAGAAAAATGAAAGTGAAGGCGAAAAACAGTGAATGGTCAAATATTTAGCGAGTTACACAATTTTTGACTCGAAGTGATAAAACAATTTCACAATATTTACATTTTAATCAAATTAATCATGTGATTTGGAACAAATAGAGTAAGAAAACACGAAATTTTGGGATTTTGCTAGTGAAATTATTACTACAAATTCAAAAACTTTTTGGGACAAAAAATATATGTCATAAAGATTCTAAGTACTTTTTTTTTCTGAAATTTCTGAGAAATTAATCAATTAATTATTACTTGGAGAAGGACCTCTGACTCTTTGAAAAAAAGTACAGAACATGGGTTGATATGGGCCCAAAATAACAAGCCCTAGCGGCTGATACGTCTACATTCAATGAACTTAAGATAGGGCAGGGAAATGATTGATATTCCTTTGAAAACAGAATCCCGATAGGATTTGAAAAGGCAATCCCGATAGGATTTGAAGACAATCCTGATAAGGATTTGGAAGACAAATCCATGAAGGACTCTGATAACTTGGGTGTTTATCAATAAAGGCCAGACAACAACATATGAGATAACTAATTCTTTCCAGATAGCTTTCGTTTCTTCTTTGAGCCCTTACTAACACACACACCCAAGGGTCTTCCAAAGGGCTGAAACTCCACTGTTCTTGGAAGATTTTCTTTGCAGGTTAGAAAGACATTAAATTTGCGGTCAAACGGAGTCAACAATTAGGGTGTTTTGTAACCCTAACCCTAGGTACGTAATTTGACGTATCAGATTGGCGCTGTCTGTGGGAATTTCTTACAAAAAGTCATGGTGAATACTCGTTCGATTGCTCGCGAAAGAGAAGGGGGATCCATGCCCGAAAGACAATTGGGTATGCCTCCTCTCCTTGAACAAGAGATGCAACAGAATGAAAGAAGAGCGGGGGTCAACTCCCAGCCGGCCCGTGAAGAGGTCGGCCGCCATGGAAGATTAACAAGAAGAACGCAGAGTGCACAGAGGACTTATAGTGGTCCTTATGATGCCAATTCAGAGGCTGAAGATAACGAGTGTAGGAATCCGCGGATTTACGCAACGTTCTGGTACGGAGAAGGTCAACCACTCGAGACCCTACTCCTCGGGAAGATTTGAGGGGCCGATTATCAAGAGAAGAAGCCCACAGAAACCAGTCACCCCCACAGGGGTATGAGGATCTCCAGGAAAGTCTTGTACAACTGCAAAATAGACTGGAGGAGTTCGAAAGGGGGCATGGAAGGAACCCTCGATAAATTCCTGACCTCAACAACCTCATGAGGCCGAGGAAGCCATAGAAAGGGAAGTACAACGTAGGTTGGAGCAGAGGCTAGCCAGCCAAGGATATCGTGAGCCTACGATAATCCCCGAAGTTCGTATGTTGGCTCAACCTACAGCCACATCTACGACAGTCTATAGGGCAGTTGCCCTGCCCTTTATTCAAGCTATCATGGACGAATCGCTCCCGGACAGCTTTAAGATGCCCGCTGTAGAAAAATATGACGGCATGGGTGATCCCACTAGTCATATACAGCAGTTTGAGGCAACGCTCTTACTCTTGAATCCATCGGATGCCATCAAGTGTAAGGCCTTTCCCCAAACCTTAAAGGGACCAGCTCAAGAGTGGTATAGGCAACTTCCCCCGGCATCAATTGGGTCTTTCGCACAAATTGCCCAATTGTTTGTCAACCAATTCATAGGGGGAAAGATGCATGGAAAGAGCTCGGCCTCTTTAATGAACGTACGATGAAGAGAAGGCAAAAGCCTTAGGGAATATGTGTCTCGATTCACTAAGGAAGCCTTAAAGGTCCCTAGCCTGGATCAATCAGTTGCTATTGTGGCACTGACAAATGGGACGACCAACGAGCACTTAAAGATGAGTCTAGCCAAGAAGCTTCCAACATCAATGAATGAGCTGCAAGGCCGAGCTGGAAAATATATGGTGGTAGAGGAGTCCCTTATCAGAGATGTTGGAAAGAAAGATGACAAGAAGCGAAGAGGAGAAGAGGTGAAAGCTCCGGAGCCCATGAAAAGGGCTAGAGGGGAAACCTCTTTCTCTAAGAAAATCGTAAGTCAAAAGTTCAATGAGTACGCTCCATTAACCCAATCCAGGAGTCAAATTTTGATGGAGATTGCATCAGAGCCATAGGTTCGATGGCCTAAACCATTGAGGGTCGATCCATCAAAAAGAACTTCCTCTCAGTACTGCCAGTTTCACAAAGATCATGGTTATGACACCAATGACTGCAAAAACCTGAATGATGAGATCGAGTTCCTCATAAGGAAGGGGCAGTTGACACGGTACGTACAAAAAGATCGCTCTGAACTTCAGAAAAAAAGGGAAAGAGATAGGAGAGAATGCCCAGAAAATCAAGGGCATGACAACCAGCCCCGAAGAGGAGTAATTAATGTAATATCCGGGGGACTAACCGTAGGTGGGTGTTCAAACTCCTCGAAAAAAACATATGTCCGAGAAGTCATGGCCATCGAAGCTCCCCCTAAGAGAGTAAAGATGGACATGACCATCACATTCGGCGATGAGGATCTAGAAGGAGTGAAATTCCCACATGATGACCCATTGGTAATAGAGGTGGCTATTAGGAATTTCCTGGTAAAAAAGGTGCTTGTAGACAATGGCAGTAGTGTCGATGTCCTATACTACCAAGCTTTCAAGGACATGGGGTATGACGACACTTAACTCATTCCATGCCCAACCCCACTATATGCTTTACTGGAGTGGAGACGAAGATAGAAGGTAGTATCTTGCTCCCCGTAACCATGGAAGAAGGACCTAAACACGCAACAAAGATGGTCAACTTCCTCATGGTTAAAGCGTCGTCCTCATACAACGTTATCCTTGGGAGGACCTCATTAAATCAGTTTAAAGTTATCCCTTCTACTTTACACCTAAAAGTAAAGTTTCCAACCCCGGATGGAGTACCAGTGGTCAAGGCCGATCAAAAGCAAGCCCGCACTTGCTATTTGATGGCATTAAAGATGGGTGGAGAAGGGAAGCAAGTAATGCCCATTGAAAACCTTGATTCAAGGGATGAGGCGCGGGAGCAGAGGGCGGAGCCGGTGGAAGAATTGGAGAAAGTACTCCTTAGTGATACAGATTCGGAGAAGGTGACCTATGTTGGCTCCCAGTTAGACTTAGACATAAAAAAGAAGCTTACTTCCTTTTTAAAGAAAAATATTGACGTCTTCGCATGGTTAGCGCTGGACATGCCTGGGATAGACCCGAAGGTCATCATGTTAGAGATAAATGATGATGATGATGATTATGTAATAAATTGTGCAACTGTAAATACTTGAGGTATTTTATAAACCTTAAGATCAGCACAAGTTTTGCATCCACTGATGATAAATTTATTCATCAGTGGATGGTCAATAACTTCACAAGACAAGTCAGAAAACAGGAACATTCAAAGGACTTGACAAAGTGAAGAAGAATGTCTGATGCTACTTGTAAGCAAACGAAGTATTCCGCACATCAAAAATTCTAAATCAAAGTTACGTTGATTAAGTCCCATCAGGGGAACCCATCAGAGGGAACCCATCAGGGGGAACCCCGTCAGGGGAACCCATCAGGGGGAAACCCGTCAAGGGAACCCATCAGGGGAAAGCCGTCAGGGGAACCCATCAGGGGAAAGCCGTCAGGGGAACCTGTCTAGGTATGACAAGGGCAGACCAATCCGTCAGTGAAACACTTCAGGACATATCAGTGTCAGGCAAACCCATCAGGGTAACCTGTTAGGGAGAATGACCAACATGACATCAGTGGAAGCCATCAGTGTATGCCAACAGCTATAACCATCAGGGTCAAGAAGCACTGAGTATAACTCAAGTGAAGGTCGAAGCCCTGATCCAGTCAATAAGCATCAGGGGATCCAGAAGCACTGATCAAAGTCCGTCAGAGCTAGCAGTCAGTGGATCGTTGTGACAGTATACACCCGTCATCAGTTCTTACACGGAAATCAACGTAACGTGTTACAGCAGCAAGAAATATTAACTGGAAAGATATTTCTTGAAGTTTGTTTATGGTCCAATGAGAACTCTCACGCATTAAATACACACAGATCAGGGGAAGAAAAGTAGCAACAAAGCATGTAGCAGTCTGACACATAAAGTTTAGATGCGACATACTTACGGCTAAGTTGAGAAGAGAAGCACGTCTCAAGAACGTGATTTCATCCCACTGATGTATATATAAGCAACGGAGCTCTCATTACAAATTAACGAGTGATTGAATCTATCCAACAGATCAAACAAACACTGAAGCACAAAAACACTAGAGAGAAGCTTTGCAATAGATCTTGAGAGAGATATTTCAAAGAATATTAGAAGCTAGTGAGTGTGAGAAGCTGTGAACTTTATTCACAGAATTTATAGCTGTAAATCACATTTGTGATTATACAGATTTCCAGAAAAACCTCGAGTTATAATATAACTATTTTAACTTGAATCTGCGTGTTCATTTCATATAGTTTTTCTGTTTGTTACAACTTGTTTTCAGTAAGCCTTATAACTTTTTAAGTGCGAAAAGTTTCAGGTGTTTGTATTCATCCCGCCCCCCCCCCCTCCCCCCCCTTCTACAAACACTTGTGCTAATATTGCACTAACAATTGGTATCAGAGCCTCTTAGCAGATTTCACTTGCTAAATACGATCACTATCTATGGCCAATAAAGCTGGAAACAGTAAAGTCCCCATGTTGGAAAGGGGCAAATACTTCTTTTGGAGACAAAGAATGATAGTTCATCTAAGAGCTATTGATGATGAATATTTGCAGATTCTAGAAGAAGGACCTCACGTTCCCAAGAAGCTCATTCCTATAGAAGTCGTTAATGGAGTCAGTATTCCTGAAAAACTTGTTCCAAAGACAACTGATGAAATGACGATAGAGGAAAGAGAAAAGGTGAAAAAGGATCTTAAAGTTACTGGAATCCTGTATAATGGTTTAGACGATGATATGCCGAATAGTATCATGAATCTAACCACGTCTAAATCTATATGGGATACCATACAAATCCTTTGTGATGGTACTGAGGAAGTGAGGGAAAACAAACTGCAGCTGTTAACACAACAGTATGAGTGGTTCACACTGAAAAATGGTGAAACACTTACTGAAATGTTTGACAGATTCAACAGGTTGGTAAATGACTTGAGATTATATGGGAAGGCATATGCTAACAAGGATGTGAACAGAAAGTTCATGAGAGCCCTTCCCATATCATGGGATCCTAAGACAACAACCATCAGGGAATCTAAGGACATGAATCTTCTAGACTTGGATAGGCTTTATGGCACCTTAAAGACATATGAACTTGAGGTTCAACAAAGATCTGAAATGTCAGGGGATGCCAGAAAGCTTAAATCAGTAGCCTTGATGGCTGCCACGAAGGACAAACAAGAAGCAAGGCCAAGTGTCTTGATGAAGCAGCAACTAGAAGATGCTGAAATAGAAGGGGATAAAGAAGCTGACTTCAAGGAGGAAGAATATACTCCACAAGAGTTAGAGGAGCTGGATGAAACCATGGCCTTTCTTGCAAAAAGGTTTTCCAAGCTGAAATTCCAAAAGCCTTCGGGATCTAAAAGATTTTCAGCAAGGAAATCCAGTAGCACAAAAAACTTTATTGACAAATCAAGAATAAAGTGCTACAAATGTAATGAGATGGGTCACTTTGCAAATGAGTGCCGCAAGGCCACAAAAGATGGTGAATCCAGAGACAAAGAAGCTGTTGTGGACTACAAGAAGAAATACTTTGACCTTCTTAATGCAAACAAGAAGGGAAAAGCATACATTGCAGAGGCAAAGGACTGGGCTGACTCTGATGAAGAAGAAAATGAAGAGTATGTCAACCTAGCCCTGATGGCATCATCCACTGACAGTAGCAGCTCACAGGTAAGCCTCGAAATTTCCTCTAACATGTCTAAAAATGTTAAAACTGTTAAGGAAATGGCCTGTGAGATAAAGGATCTCTATGACACCCTGAGGAGTGCTGTAGCTGAAACTGATAGAGTACAGGAAATAAATGAACAATTATCTGCCAGGAACACTCTTTTAGAATCAGAGAACTCCAGACTTGAGAGTCTTGAAAAAGAACTCTCAAGGACTAAAAATCTTCTTGACTGTGCTATCAAAAGGGAGGAATGGACCTCAAATCTTCTTAGTCAAGAAAGGGAAGTCATTAAGAGATGGAATGAGTCTAGCAGAAAACTAGAGGATCGTTTGAAAAGTCAGAAATCTGATCCAAAATCTGGTTTGGGCTATGAAGAGACTCATATGCAGCAACCTCCCATTGAGGTTGAGATGGCAGCTAGATCTAGAAAAAGGCCATCACAAACTATCAAGTTTGTTAAGGCAGCAGCAAAGCTAGAATCTGGGAATGTCTTCCCAGTGAATGAAGCTTCCACTAGTGGTGGGAGAGGCAAGAAAAGTATCCTTGCCAAAACACTCAATCCTCTAGTAATGGAAAAACTAGACTGTGCATCAGTGGATACACAGTCGTCAGGGGGAAAGAGTGAATTAGGCCATAGCAGCCCGTCAAGGAAAAAGGCCTGTCAGGGGAAAGCAAGAAGAATAGAAATGGTAAGCTAGATGTTAATAAATCTAGAAATTATTCTTCTATTCATGAAGCCCCTAGAAAAATGTGCTGGAATTGTGGTAGCTGTAATCATTTGTCTTTTCAATGCAAAGAAAAACCACAAATTTTGACTGGCACAATTTTATATACTAATGATTTACCAACTATTAAAACCTACTCCTCCAAGGAAAAAGGTAAAATAACTGTTGAGAAATCAAAAGCATACATTGAAGCTCCTAAAAAGGAGAAAGTTTTAAATTTGCCAAAACCAAAAATCACTGATAAAGAAAAAGTTGCATTACCTGTTACAGTGACTAAACCAAGAGGACCCAAAACAAATTGGGTACCAAAAACAATTTAAATGTTTTATTGTGTGCATGGAAAGAACAAAAGCAGTCAAATCTAGTTTCTAGATAGTGGCTGCTCAAGGCATATGACAGGAAACAAAGCCCTGCTCACAGAATTTCAAGAAAAGGCTGGTCCAGTAATTTCATTTGGTGATAACAGCAAAGGACTAACTCTTGGTTATGGCAAAGCAGCAAATGGGAATGTCTCATTTGAAAATGTAGCACTGGTTGATGGGCTCAAGCATAATTTGCTAAGCATAAGTCAACTAAGTGACAAAAGATTCATCACTTCCTTCAAAGGAGATCAGTGCCTAATCTCAAATGAAAGTGATGGGAAGCTGGTTTTGTGACGACCCCATAATCCCATACCGGACTAGGGCATCATCATAAGGAGGTAAAGATAACCATTCATCCATTCATAAATAAATACTGAATAAAAACAGCATTTGAGAGTAATTACAACCCAAGAATTAAGTAATTACAACGGAAGCTATTACATCATTTCTTAATAACAAAACGAATTTCATTAACTCTTCAAACGTCTTCCTTCTTTCCTTCCTTCATTACTCTCTTTCCTTCATCAGTTCTATCAAAAGGATAAACACTTAGTAGCTTATCGTCTTTGCTTTCCCCTTGTCAGAGGGTGCAGCTTTAGCTTTCTGTTCTGCAAATCATTAACATTCAACATGGGTGAGCGTTTTACGCCCAACAAGTATATACACATTGAGGAAAAATATGAATAATTCAATGAATTTCATCTGGAATCAAAGGAGAGAAATTCAAATTCTGTTTGTGAGGCTTGGTGAAGCAATACCAAGACCTCGGAAACCTTCAAAATCTTTGAGGATTCACTGATAATATACAACTCATGATCCTCCCTTGAAGAAAGTCAGGCATACACCTGATCATAACTTTTCGAATATCCAACGGGGGCTACACCCGTGGATCTGCTAACCATACAGTACACAGCTGGCCAGGCTGGACCGCATGATCCCTCTGAGTGACTACGTAGTCAAATAACATTTCCTCTTGGTCAGGTGAAGAACACATCAGCACCTTTCCTTTCCTCTTGCCAACCACGCGGCATAACCCCCATAAGGGGCATCATTCACATTCTCGTTGCACAGATATAAGATTGAAAACATAGCTGAAATTCAAGGCTCATTTATATCCATGCGTCATCATTCATATCATGCTAGCAGAATCAAAAGCATAGCATGCTCATGCATCAGAACAATGAAAGTATAAATCCAACCTTTTACGCATATCGGAACAAATGATAATGCGTTAAACTGAAATAAGCATGAGATTGTGAATATACTTGCCTCAGTCCTTTGCTTACGACCAAATTTAATTTACTCGTGAGTGGAAAGTTCTGTAAGAATATACATATCACAAGATGAATTTATTATCTGGGTTAAAATATGAGGGAAAAAAAATGCACATGTGATGTCCTTAACTTTTAACGTCTCAATCTGATATAAAGCTATTGAGGTTAAGAAATCAATTCAAACATCTTAAAATAATTTAAGAAAATAGCATTTTATAGTTTTAAAACAAACTGCGCATCATGGAATTACTACGTTTTAATTCATCGGAGATTAGCAACCCTTCGGGGATTAGTAACTCATCGGGGATTATCAACCCATCGGGGATTAATAACTCATCGGGGATTAATAACCCATCGGGGATTATCAACCCATCGGGGATTATCAACCCATCGGGGATTATCAACCCATCGGGGATTATCAACCCATCGGGGATTATCAACCCATCGGGGATTAATAACCCATCGGGGATTATCAACCCATCGGGGATTATCAACCCATCGGGGATTAATAACTCATCGTGGATTATTTCAAACCCGTCAGAGACTAAGTTAAAGTCTGTCTCAGATACAGGGTCGTCTTCCTCACTCCTCCATGTGTGGTGCCCTCAACCAAATCCACACTTAGGTCAAAACTCATCATTCTCTCGGTGATACATAACATTTCTTTTGGTCTGTATGCCATCCTAAACACGGTTTTGGGTAAAGAAAATCAGATTAAAGAATACTCAAGCATGGGGTTGCGACTACTATCAACAGAATGTTTGGTAGTTAAAGGTTTGTCCACCAGGTGGTTGTCAACAACACAACACCCATCTTAGACAACTTGAAACAAATGACATTTACTCCGATCGTTAGAATATGCATTAAGTCATACTTTTGAAAATAAATGAACATGGTATTAAGGGTGGTAGGTAGAGCAGAGACGCAAGAAATATAGCAAGACTTAAATGAGATGCTCTTACCTCCTTATTGTAGAAAGGAAATAAATGCTTCGGTTTATCCTTCAAGAAGAACTGCTGTCTCGGAAATTAAATTTAAGTTTGATGGAAGTTTAGAAAGGTAGAATCAAGGTTACAACAACGTGATGTGTATATATATATCACTTGATTGAACGAAAAGAACTGTAGGATCAACTTGATCTCAGCTGTTGGCTATGAAAAGAAAGGAAATGACTGAAGAAGGAAAGAGTGGTTGAAACGGCTGCTGTGTCCTTCGGTCATCTTTCATAGCTGACTCTAGGGTAATGATAGGGATGATGAGCATTTAATGGTGCTTTTACCCCCCCCCCCCCCCCCCCAGCAGTGAAGTATTTTAAAAAAAGAAGATGGGTAATGTAGCTACCCGCGAAACACTCCTTTAAGGGTAGAACAATTCATAACCTCATGATCTTTACAAAATTAAAGAAATCTTTTGGACATCACATTGCAGATAAATTTTTCATAAAAAAAAAATATAATTTCAATATTCACAACTTATAAGAAAATAATTTTCATGAAGAAAATAAGCTAAAATAATTAAATTTCATAACAAAATTTATTTACAAATCTGGGTCTTCACATCCTTCCCCCCTTACAGAAGTTTCGTCCTCGAAACTTAACTCTCAAACAAATGGGGGTACTTATCAAGCATAACGCTTTCAAGCTCCCAAGTAGCTTCCTCCATACCATGATTCTCCCATAACACCTTTACAGAAGGAATTTCTTTATTTCTGAGAATTTTAATCTGCCGATCTAATATCTGGATAGGGATCTCTTCATAACTTAAATCAGTCCGCAGATCTATCGATTGATAGTCTAATATTCCTTCATAGTTGCCCTTAAAAGGACGCAAAACTGAGACATGAAATACATCATGCACGTGACCTAAAGCTGGTGGTAAGGCTATTTGATAGGCCACTTCACCAACTTTCTTCAATACCTCAAATGGTCCCACAAAACGGGGACTTAACTTTCCCTTCTTGCCAAAACGCATTATGACCTTCCAGGGTGACACCTTCAACAACACATAACTTCCGACTTCCAGTGTTTGGTTCTTCCTGTGTTGATCAGCATATTGCTTTTGTCGGTCTTGAGCCGCCTTCATTCTAGTTCTGATCACTTTAATTGCTTCCTCAGTTTGTTGAACTATCTCCGGTCCAATTAATCTTCGTTCTCCCACTTCATTCCAGTAAAGTGGAGTTCTACACTTTCGACCATACAATGCTTCAAATGGCACCATGCCAATGCTGGCATGGTAACTATTATTGTAGGCAAATTCAACCAGTGGTAGATAGTTGTCCCAATGCCCTTTAAATTCGAGAACGCAAGCTCGAAGCATATCTTCTGGGGTTTGGATTGTGCGTTCAGATTGACCATCTATCTGGGGATGATAAGCTGTACTCATGTCTAACCTTGTTCCCAGATATTCCTGGAAACTCTTCCAAAACCTTGAGGTAAACCTCGGATCTCGATCAAAGACGATGGAGACTGGCACTCCATGTCGACTTACAATTTCCTTGACATATAACTTCACCATTTGATCCATCTTGTAGGTATACTTTATAGCCAAGAAATGGGCTGACTTGGTCAATCTGTCGACTATAACCCAAATGGCATTCATTCCACCCGGCGTGGTTGGTAAACCAACAACAAAATCCATCGTGATAAATTCCCACTTCCACTCAGGAATTTCCAGTGGTTGTAACAACCCACTTGGTTTCTGATGCTCTGCTTTAACTTGTTGGCATGTTAAGCATTTGCTTACCCATTCAGCTATCTCCCTTTTCATGTTGGGCCACCAAAAACTTTGCTTCAAATCTTGGTACATTTTCGTGCCTCCGGGATGAAAAGAGAATTTTGAGTTGTGGGCTTCGTGAAGAAGCTCTTGTCTCAATTCCATTTTTGTAGGAATCCAAATTCGACCTTCAAATCGTAAAAGTCCATCATTGTGCATGAGGCATTTGCCTTTCTCTCCTTTAATCAATTTGGTCTTTTCTTCATCATGCTCTTCTTGTGCGACCTTAATGAGGTCATGCAACTGGGGCCG
>CM025781.1:28719824-28825071 GCA_014636745.2 Centella asiatica
GGGGAACCCGTCAGGGGGGAACCCGTCAGGGGGGAACCCGTCAGGGGAACCCGTCAGGGGGGAACCCATAAGGGGAACCCGTCAGGGGGAAACCCGTCAGGGGAACCCATCAGGGGAAACCCGTCAGGGGAACCCATCAGGGGAACCTGTCTAGGTATGACGAGGGCAGACCAATCCGTCAGTGAAACACTTCAGGACATATCAGTGTCAGGTAAACCCATCAGGGTAACCTGTTATGGAGAATGACCAACATGACATCAGTGGAAGCCATCAGTGTATGCCGACAGCTATAACCATCATGGTCAAGAAGCACTGAGTATAACTCAAGTGAAGGTCGAAGCCCTGATCCAATCAATAAGCATCAGGGGATCCAGAAGCACTGATCAAAGTCCGTCAGGGCTAGCAGTCAGTGGATCGTTGTGACAGTATACACCCGTCATCAGTTCTTACACGGAAATCAACGTAACGTGTTACAGAAGCAAGAAATATTAACTGGAAAGATATTTCTTGAAGTTTGTTTATGGTCCAATGAGAACTCTCACGCATTAAATACACACAGATCAGGGGAAGAAAAGTAACAACAAAGCATGTAGCAGTCTGACACATAAAGTTTAGAAGTGACATACTTACGGCTAAGTTGAGAAGAGAAGCACGTCTCAAGAACGTGATTTCATCCCACTGATGTATATATAAGCAACGGAGCTCTCATTACAGATTAACGAGTGATTGAATCTATCCAACAGATCAAACAAACACTGAAGCACAAAAACACTAGAGAGAAGCTTTGCAATAGATCTTGAGAGAGATATTTCAAAGAATATTAGAAGCTAGTGAGTGTGAGAAGCTGTGAACTTTATTCACAGAATTTGTAGCTGTAAATCACATTTGTGATTATACAGATTTCCAGAAAAACCTCGAGTTATAATATAACTATTTTAACTTGAATCTGCGTGTTCATTTCATATAGTTTTTCTGTTTGTTACAACTTGTTTTCAGTAAGCCTTATAACTTTTTAAGTGCGAAAAGTTTCAGGTGTTTGTATTCATCCCCCCCCCCCCCCCCCTTCTACAAACACTTGTGCTAATATTGCACTAACACATCACCCATAGGCTGAACGTGGATCCACATAGAAAGCCTATCAAACAAAAGAAGAGGACCTTTGCCCCAGAAAGACAAGAAGTGATCAGGAACGAAGTGGAGAAACTACTGGATGCAAAGTTCATAGAAAAAATTCTATATTCCGAATGGCTGGCTAACCCAGTAATGGTCAAGAAGGCCAATGGAAAATGGAGAATCTGCATTGATTTTACTGATCTCAATGATGCATGCCTTAAAGATTATTATCCCCTACCCAGGATCGATCTATTAATAGATGCTACTGCTGGGCATGAGCTTCTAAGCTTCATGTATGCATTCAGCGGGTACAATCAAATACGCATGGATCCGAAGGACATCCTAAAGGTATCTTTTGTCACTGACCAAGGACTATATTGTTACATGGTCTGAAGAATGCTGGTGCGACCTATCAAAGATTGGTCAATAAAATTTTTAAGCCCCTTATAGGGAAGAACATAGAAGTCTATGTAGACGACATGTTAGTGAAAAGTTTGAAGGGGGAAGAGCATGTGGAGGACTTAACTATGTCCTTCAATATCCTTAAAAAATATGGTATGAAGTTGAATCCTTCCAAATGTGCCTTTAGGGTAACTTCTGGTAAATTCTTAGGATTGATGGTCTCGTAGAGGGGGATCGAGGCAAATCCAAACAAGATTAGAGCAGTCTTGGACATGAGTCCCCCAAGGACAGTAAAAGATGTTCAAAGATTGACGGGGAGAATAGCTGCGCTTGGGAGATTCATATCGAGGTCAGGAGATAGATGTCATCCTTTCTTCAACACCCTCAAAAAGGCTAAGGACTTCCAATGGACGTCAGATTGCCAAAAGTCGTTCGATGAACTCAAGGTATACTTGACTTCTCCTCCGCTTTTAACTAAACCGAATGAAGGGGAAGTTTTGTATGTGTATTTAGCTGTCTCAGAAGCAGCAGTGAATGTTGTATTAACATACGAAAGGGAAGCTGCCCAAAGACCTGTGTATTATGTGAGTAAGGTCCTGCTTAGGGCTGAAACCAAGTATCAAAGGTTAGAGAAGTCTGTGTTGGCCTTAATAACGGCCGCCCGCAAATTAAGACCTTATTTTCAGTCTCATGCGGTAGTTGTGCTGACAGACCAACCCCTGAGGAAAGTGATACACTGCCCTTGAGCAAGCGGCCGAATGATTAACTGGGCTGTCGAATTGGGAGAATTCGACATCACTTATAAGCCGCGACAGACCATAAAAGCCCAAGCTCTTGCAGATTTCATTGTTGAATGCACCCTTCCAATTGACAAGGAAGAGGATGACGGAAAAAAAAAGTGTGAGCGATTAGAAGAATGGCGATTGTTTATGGATGGAGCTTCTAACTCAAAAGGTAGCGAAGCAGGCCTGATACTTATCAGCCCTGAAGGTGTTGAGGTAAAATACGCCCTCTCCTTTAAATTTCATGCTACTAATAATGAGGCAGAATACAAAGCCTTGATGGCCGGATTGAACCTAGCAAAAGCTTTGGGGGTACAAGGTATACAAGTGTATACTGACTCTCAGCTAGTAGCCAAACATGTGAAAGGAGAATACGAAGCCAAAGATGTAAAAATGGCTAAGTACTTGACCCTAGCAAAAGCCATGATAACCACATTTAAAAGGTTTGATATCCATCATGTTCCGAGAAAACTGAATGAAAGGGCTGATGCCTTATTTAAATTGGCAAGTGGGAACCTCGGAGAATATGAAAGCGGAATATATGCGGAAAAGGTCGAGGCGCCTATTATAGATGCAAAACTAGTTGCACCTATAGAGCATGAGGTCTGCTAGATGACCCCCATCATCCAATATCTTGAAGAAGGTGTCCTCCCAGAAGACCCAATTGAAGCAAGAAAAATCCGTATAAGGTCAGCTCACTATACTCTAATTAATAATGCTTTGTATAAACGGTCATTTGCCCTACCCTATTTGAGGTACCTCACCCCACAAGAGGCTTTGTCGGCTCTTCAAGAAGTCCACTTTGGGATATGTGGACAACACTTGGGTGGAAGAGCCTTAGCCTATAAAATAATGAGGCAAGGTTATTATTGGCCGGGAATGCAGCAAGAAGCTGTTGACTTTGTAAAATGATGCGATAGGTGTCAAAAGTTCGCACCAGTAGTAAGACAACCTGCGGAGCTCCTTTCTTCAATCAGTGCTCCCGTCCCTTTCGCCATGTAGGGGATTGATTTGGTTGGACCACTCCCCGTTGGGACAGGTCAGCGGAAATACCTAATTGTGGCCATAGATTACTTTTCTAAATGGGTTGAGGCTGAGGCCTTAGCCACGTAAACATCACAAAAAGCGGATAAGTTTTTATGGGAATCTATCATATGTCGGTTCGGCCTACTGCAAGTCATTATCACAGATAATGGAACGCAGTTCGAAGAAAAAAGGTTCAAAGCCTTCTGCCAAAGCCTCAACATTGACCAAAGGTTTACCTCAGTAGGACACCCACAAACCAATGGTTAAGTAGAGGTAACCAATCGAATCATCGTTGATGGGATAAAGAAAAGATTGGAAGAAGCTAAAGGAGCCTGGGTGGAAGAGTTATATGTTGTTTTATGGGCCTATCAGACTACATGTAAGGTCGCTACAGGGGAAACGTCGTTTAACCTAGTATATGGAACAAAAGCGGTTATCCCCTTAGAAATGGGCCTACCTTCAGTAAGAATAGTGGGCTTCAATGAACAAGAGAACTGTGAAGGTATAAGAGCTGGTTTGGACTTGATTGAGCATGTCAGAGATAAGGCCCAACAAAGGATTGAGGAACACAAGAAAGTGGTAGCCAAGTTTTACAACTTAAGGATGAAAGGCAGAGCCTTCAAGTAAGGGGACTTAGTCCTTCGAAGAATGGAGGTGTCAAATCCAAAAGCTGCAGCTGGAAAATTAACTCCAAACTGGGAGGATCAAGAAAATCCTAAGGCCAGGGTCATATCAGCTTCAGACCTTAGATGGTTAACGGGTACCGATGTCATGACATGTAAACAACCTTAAGATTTATTATTAATAGATTTTGATTCTGAGTACTCGCATTGTTTAAGGGGTTTCCCTATATTTCTTAAAGACAAAATTTCTTCTAATAATAGTAAATGAGCAATATAAAAAAAACAATAAGAATGTAAATGGTACAGAAGTACTGATTGATATATATATATTAATATAAGGCCCGACGGCCGAGAAAGTTTTTTTACATAAGTGATAAAAAACAATGAAGAATATAACAAAAACTAAGGAATTTGCTGCCCCTAATCATCATGTTGGGAGGCTTCCCCTTTCTCTTCTTCCTCATCCTTGCTGTCAATAACCTCTGAGGGAATCTGCTCAAGAGGGACCTCAAGCCTCTCTGCATGCCAGCGGCGTCCCAGCAACATCTTCTTCTCTAACTCCTCCATTATAGCCTCACGGTCTACATCTGGATAAAGGGAGAGCACCTTTTCAGCGCAAAGGTGGTAGCCACGTAGCATAGTCTTGTACTCTGCGTCGAGACAAGCTTCTTCGGCATCTGTTTGAAATTGGGCAGAGGCCTTATATTTCTCAACAGCATCAGCAGAGGCCCTCTTCAGTTCATCCTTGACTCTTTCAAGCTCATCCCTCGGTCCGTGAATTTGGGAATCGAAAAAAAGATTGGTGGCAATAAGAGAGTCATTGAGTTCTTTAGACATCTCTATCTTTTTCTCTAAACCCTCCTTCGCAGAGCAGTAGGAGCGCACCTCATCTTGTGCAATACTCAACTGGCGCTCCCTTTCTGCAAGGTCATTTTCCAACTTATTGAGCTTCTCCCACTACTTTTCAGCACGGATAGTAAGCTCGGCAGCATATACATGATGCTACAATAAAAAAGAAGGATCGAAAAGTTAGTCACAACTTAACTAATAAATGACCAAGATCCGCAAGGAAAGGTACTTACCATATCATATGTATGCGCAAAATTTGAGACAAGGGTTGGAAGGGAAGCCTCCCTGGAGATCTCTTTGTCCATAGGAGGCACCGATCTTACCAGAAATTCTTTGGCAGGACCATGCTCCCCTAAGATAGTATCACCCCGAGTAAGGGGCCACCCTAGCAGGAAAGGATCCTGCGGGTTGGTGAAGATGGGCACCTCCCTCCTGGGACCGGCTGCGGCTCCTTTATATTTCTTCGGGAGAGGAGAAAAATCGTCGGTAGGCTCAGAGGCATGAGAATGAGCAGTTTCCACCTCTGCCTCGACATTAATAGGCTTAAAGGAAGGAATCGTCCCCCCTTGTTGATCAGATGAAGGGCATTCCTCTCCCCTGTGTCTTTTCTGAGCCGATTTTCTGCTCTTTGCCTTCCTAGAAGCCACCGCCTTGGCCCGCTCCAAACCTGAGGAAAACGATAGCATCAGTTAGTGATAAAAGCGAAAAACATGAACTAGGCAATAATACTTCTAAGTCAAGAAAAAAAGAATACTTTGGCCTTTTGCAGGGTTGAGACCCCATCTAATGAGATTCTTCTCTAACAAGAGATCCTGTACATTATCCTCGTCAGCCCCATCAGCCACCAATTCCTTGGCAGTTTCCTTCTCGGAATCCAAAACTGACCAGTTCACTTTATCGCTATGTACAATATTCCATTTTGGGGGCAGAATATCACTCCAATTACCCCTTCCCAAAGAAGATAATAAAACTTGGTTTTCCAATTGGCGACAGTCTTTCAAAGTCGCAGTATTGTAAAGCTTAGAGACTAAGCTATGGTGTTGGAAGTACACTCAACCTACATTGTTACACCCCGTGTGCCTTAGTTGAAACATATATCTGAAAACTCGCACTGAAGGGGCAATATTCCTTTGTACGCACCTAAGCAAAAAGGCGTAGACTACTCGCCAACCATTCGGGGTAACTTGGCTTAGGTGGATAGGGTAGCTCCTAAGTAGCCGGGGAATAAACTCATGTAGAGGGAATCGGAGCCCGGCCTCCATACAATCATAAAAAATGCACAAGTCTGTGCCTACATTACAGGCTTTGTCGACCTCAATCAGTAGTCTAAGGGAATAGGGGGCATATATGCAGTGTCGGAGGGCGTATTTATGGAGTTTGGACTCAGAAATAATAGAAGAAATATTTCTATAAGCATCAAAATTATAATTACTTGGGATTTCATCCCTAGCCACATCGGCCACATCTTGGGCAGACCCGTGTCGTTGGGCATCGATGATATGGTCAATGCCCGGCCCACTGGGCCTAGAAGGGGTGGATTGGGTTGTGTCCCCCCCCCCCCCCCGGTTAAAGGTGGCCCCTCTAAAGCAAGAACAGGTTCAATAGTGTCCGTGTCTAATGGATCAATGAATGGAATTGAAGTAGAAACTAGAGAATAAACAGATTCGGTAAAGGTACCTAAATCCATGTCGATTGAAAAAACCTAGGGATGATGAACTCGATGAATGACCTGAAGAACACTTGATTGAATGTGGTAGCAAAGGCTTGCCGGAAATCGCCTTACGATGGTCTTAAAGTTATCAAAATCGCCTCACGGTGGTGGTAAATGCCGAAAATCGCCTAAGTAGAGAAGAACAATTTATAAATTTGTGAGAGTAAAAGTGAAAACTCAGTTACCTCATGGATGAAATATATAGCCGCCCAACTAAAATGTTACCGTTAGGATCATATTCAATCCAACGGATGAGATCAATCGACCGTTGGTCTTCAAACGACCCGATATGGGCCGAAAGCCCATTGGTTAAGCACACTGTTCAAAGATGATAGGCCCGATTCAAAAAGTCTACAAATCCATGACTCGTAAACTTCTGAAAGTTAGCGGGGTGTTTCCTAGCGACGTGTTCGCCAATTTGACCCGTTAACTTCTAAAAGTTAGCGGGGTGTTTCCTAGCGACGTGTTCGCCAATATGGCCCGTTAACTTCTGAAAGTTAGCGGGGTGTTTCCTAGCGACGTGTTCGCCAATATGGCCCGTTAACTTCTGAAAGTTAGCGGGGTGTTTCCTAGCGACGTGTTCGCCAGTTTGGCCCGTTAACTTCTGAAAGTTAGCAGGGTGTTTCCTAGCGACGTGTTCGCCAGTTTGGCCCGTTAACTTCTGAAAGTTGACGGGGTATTTTTTAGCGACGTGTTTGTCAATTTGGCCCGTTAACTTGTTAAGGTGGCGGGGTGAATTTTAATAAAGTATTTTGTCCCCATTGATTTCGAAAATTGACGAGAGGAAGCTTACCCCGGTAACTCCTAAAGTTAGCGTGGTAAAATCTAACGGGGTACGAACTGTTTTCGCCCGTCAACTTTGGAGGTACCCCAAAGTTGACAGGGTAATGGACTCCCCGCCAAAAAAAATAATAATAATAATAATTTTTTATTTCAATAACTGAGAACCAAAAATTAGGGGGCAAGTGATATGGGCCCAAAATAACAAGCCCTAAATGTAATAATTAATTAATAATGAGGCCCGAAAGTCCCACAACGGCTGATGCGTCTACATTCAATGAACCTAAGATAGGGCAGGGAAAGGATTGATATCCCTTTGAAAACAGAATCCCGATAGGATTTGAAAAGGCAATCCCAATAGGATTTGAAGACAATCCTGATAAGGATTTGGAAGACAAATCCATGAAAGACTCTGATAACTTGGGTGTTTATAAATAGAGGCTAGACAACAACATATGAGGTAACTAATTTTTTCCAAATAGCTTTCGTTTCTTCTTTGAGCCCTTACAAACACACACACCCGAGGGTCTTCCAAAAGGCTGAAGCCTCACTGTTCTTGGAAGATTTTCTTTACAGGTTAGAAAAACATTAAATTCGCGGTCAAACGGAGTCAACAATTAGGGTGCTTTGTAACCCTAACCCTAGGTACGTAATTTGACGTATCATGGGTGGTATTTTTTGGATTGTAAAGCGTTTGGAGAGTGATAATGTTTGGGTCAAGCTCTCCCAACGCTTTCTCATGGTTTCATAACCAAATTGAAAAATAGATGATCTTCCATTTCCTTCAACAACTGCCTTTAATATCTTCAAAGCTCTTAGCTGACTGTCTCTAGATACCCCAAGTGTATTGTCATCTGTATACATCAACATTCTTCTGTACACAGCCTCATCTTTTATCAATGCCCACCTGAAAAAACAAATAAAAAAGTACTTGCATTAAAACCAATTATTGGAGACCTCGTCATTGGTTTTATTGATTAATGTTTATCTCTGGTGAAAAATGAAAATTTTAAATTTTAAACTTTGTTATTTTGCAAGTGAAAAGGTCTAACTTTTAAACTTTGCTGACTAAGAAAAAACATAGTAGTTGTTAATTAGTGTACGAGTGAATATGCCTGAATCACCTCTTTTGTTAAAAAATAAAGAAAAACAATTATTGGAATGCTTAGAGAGCTTTTGATATCAATTGAGGTGGTAAATGAAATCCTGTCTTTGATGTATAGTAATGTTTTCTATTTACAGCTCTCACTAATTACTAGCCAAAAAATAAAAGAAAAATGGAACAAACTTCATAAATTTCTCTTTTGGTAAATAACAAACTTCATAATTTACCAAGAAGAAAAGGTGTTTGATATAATTTTAATATGTTATAACACTATATTTATGTTATTTTCCCAAGACTTAGAAAAATGTATACGCATATATGAGAGAGAGAATGTATGACACTATTACCCCTTTGTTTTGGATCGGAATAAATTCCGTCAATTTCAAAATTAGAGATATATATTCTTTTATTAAAAAATTAGAGATATATTTATATTTTTAAACTATAAAAAGTAATAGAATTCCTTAAATACCATTCCACAATTCTATTACTTCAATTAGTTTTACTACATCTACTACTTGTTGGTATTTACTATAACTAGTACTACTATTAAATAACATGATAGTAAGAATATATTGAAACATAAAAATTATTTTTAAAAATCGTCATTTTAGAAATGTATTTTAAATTTTGAAACATAATTAATATATATTTTCCCCTTATATATGAATCTTCTATCGCAAATAATTTCCTAAATCAATCACAACATTGTCACGTGGCTAGTAAAAATGAACTCAATATCATTTTAGTAAAGGATAGTTAACATTAGTATCTCCATACTATATCATTTTCGTTTGGGTTTTTTTTTGTTTTTTGGGTAGAAAATTTTCGTTTGGTTAGTATATCAAAGTTATAATACTCTTTCCCGACATTGTAATAAGATCATTATTTAATTTGCCTCCTTAAGCAACTGATCAAGCTAGTACTTTGAATAATTTTTCGATTATTTCAGTTTAAATTTTTGAAACTTTAAATTTTGATAAAATAATTTACACTTAAAAATCTAAAATTTTAAATTAAAACCAACGTAATCATAATCATAATCTTATGGAAGAGATTAGGTTGAGTTGGTATATACCCATATCGGAGGCCTGCATGACCAGTGAGATTAGAAAGTGAGAAAATCATGATATCTTCATCTGATGGGGAAGGGATGGCAGTGAAATGTGGCCAATTATATGCGAAATCATATATTGTTTGACCTTGAAGAATTGCTTTTTTCAACTTCCCATCTGGATTGTTTGGTGATGTTACAAACTCAATTACATTATCCATAGAAGATGTGTTCTTGATCATTGATGTATCCCCATAAAATTTATAATCTCGTGTCTTAAAAAATTCTGTCTGTTCTTCGTACGCCTGTCAATTATTATATATATATATATATAAAAAGAAACAAAATAAATTATATGGATCATATCTTCTTCTCTTATTTTAGTCGTATCATAATAGGATAAAAATATTTATTGTATACCGTATAAAAAGGGATCGAAACAACTACTTTGGAAGGTGTGGAAGAGTTATGTAGGGAAAGGGCAAGGACCGCAGCGTTGAGGAGTTGAGTCGAGTCGGTTCCGAAAACAATAAATCTTCCTTGTGTTACTGCATTTCCAACAACAGAATGTAGCTTATGGATGGTTTTTTCCAGCTCTTTGGAGGCAAAAGTCTGGTCACCGAATGAGTAACTCATTCGGTGCCATCCCGACACGACGATTGTGCTACTGGCTGCATTTTGCATCCAAAATGGCTCTAAAAATAAAGGATCTCCTCTGCAAACAACACACAAACCACATTTATTTTGGTTTAAATTTTTTAGATTTTGAATTCGGACACACTAATAAACTGCAACTCTGATATGAACATGTACAATTTAACCTAAAAAACATAATATTAACCTCGAATAACAAGGTTCAGAAACAAACTATTTTCAAACATACAAATCTTTCCCATGGTTTTCGTTTTCACCCGTTTAGGGTTTTATTGAAGGTTACAACTGTTGTTACGGGAGCAGAACAGTCAAGGTCAACTGTAAATACCATGACAGGAACAAAAAATGCAAAATATTATAGTTCCAGGGTAAGCACTAATTAGAAATGTCCACCAATACATCGTACACACATTACCGATCTCATTTATTTTAGTTTAAATTTTACAGATTTTAAATTATAATAATATAATTTACACTATAACAATTTAAAATTTTTAAACTTTAAACTGAAACAAAAAAGACGTATATATATTACTACCTCCGTCTTTAAAGAATTTTAAAACACCCTAAAAGTGTCTCTAAAAAAATGTTCAAAAGTACACAACTTTTTTACACAATGTTTCTTTTATTTTTCTATCTCGCTCTCTTTCCTCCAATCAATATGTGTGTTTCAATATATTTCAAACAATCTTTCGAGTACAAAAAAATGTATATAATAAATATTATATAGTAATATACAACATAAAACAAACAAATATTCCAAATTTGTTAACCTTTTTACAGAAATAACTAATCTCATATTGTGAAACTAAGAGAGTGTTCCATATAAATTTTCCAAACTGATATGTTTTTTGTGACCAAACATGAAAAATGTTTTCACAAGTTGCAAACATGTGTGTGTGTAGAGAGAGAGAGAGAGAGAGAGAGAGAGCATGCACACCTATTAGCATCAGCAGAACAATTAGGGATGAAGTTAGAGCAATGAGGGCCATCATAGCAAGTATTACACTCACAAACTGGTTTACCATCAACAACTACACCATCCAAGTAAGCTCTACCATGGCCAGAACATGAAAGAGATGCCACAGCTTCTGCTTCTGCTGCTGCCTTTGAGCTCCAACTTAAATTATTCCCATTGTTGTAATTACCCACAAACACATTATATCTCAAGAAAATATTCAAAAATATAGAACACACAGAAATACTCATCAATCCATAATATATGTACTTGGAGTTTTGAATTTCAGCCATTATTGTATATTGTATATATATGCCTTCATCTATATATCTATATATGGATTTGATCAATGACCTTAATTTTCTCAAAAAATAAAAAAACAAAAACCATACTCCAAACTAGTTATGGAACTTGAGGTGTATTTATAGGGATGTCACACCTAATATATTATTGTTCATTCATTCTTTAAACAATAAAAGAAAGAAAAAAAGATCACTATTTCCATTTTTCTTTGTTTCTTTTAGTGATCCGCGCCCACCACCAATTAATCGAAGTGAATGATAACATATATACTACTTTGAGCTGTATAATTATAAGAATGATTAGAAACTAGATATATAGTCCCTATATGTATTTCACTAAACAAAAGAAGTAATAAATACTTAGATTAATAATCAAGGCACATAATGTTTGTTTCGGTTTAAATTTTAAAAATTCTAAATGTTGATGATATAAATTACATTACAACACCAAAAAGAAATAAGCCAGTGGTTGTTGCCAATGTACGTGGAGATTTTTTTTTTCTTTTCTTTTCCCATTTAACCATCTTGTGAGATTGTTTGTTATAGATAATAGATTGCGTAGCCTATTTACCAGCGGTATATGATATTTAGAGAAAATGATTTGAATGAAAATCATCTCCTCAGTAATTTATATATTATGGCATTCTCCCTCTTGTTTTCTATATTTTTCAACTAGCAGAATTTTAGGTTTTTATCAATCCCACAATACTAAAAGTTGTGATCAAAAGAAAAATAAAATTATAGCGCACATTAATCTCTTCAACAATTGAAACCCCCCCCCCCCCCCCCCCCCCCCCAATCCCCTAAAAAAAATGCACAAGGATCGACTTAGGCTGCGCTTATTTTATTAAATATCTCAATCTAAATAAATTTATCAAATTTAAGTTTACTAAATTAATTAAGTATTTATATCTGAATATGAATATAAATTTAATTATTTGCATAATATTTTGCCTTAAATATCTAAATTAATCTATTTTATTATTTTATCAAGTCTTAATTCATTCAGTTTTATTTTTTTCACTTACTAGATTCATATAAAACTGAGTCTATTAAGTAATAAGTGATAGGCTACACAAACTGTCTAAATTGATCTACTATTAAGATAAAACTAAATCTATTAAATGATAAGTGGTAGGCTAAACAAACCGTCTGAACGAGACTAACCCACGATTTCAACGATACAACATTTGAATATACTTAAATTTTTAATATATTAATATATATTAAGAATTAAACAAAAGAAACACTATCTTTAATCTAAATATAAGGTCTGACCACATTTTATTCGTGATGATAAAGTTTCATTTTGCGCACTTGAATATATATGCAAAAGGATTATGTATTCGAGCTATCAAAGTTTGATAGTTATTACTCTCTTCATTTTTATTAGTTGTTTTTTTAGAATTTGGTTCTCCTTTTAATTTACCTGTTTTTCTTAACAATATTTTATTTAATTTTTAAAAAATTAATAATAAAAAATATTTTAAATAAAATTAATATAAATAAAAATTCTAACTAAAACAAAAAATTTAATATATAAAAGAATTTACCTAAACCTATGCGGAAAAAAAAATCAAACGAGAGTTATTATGAACCAAATTTCAAAGATCTACGAGTTTTCTATGCATTAAATTTAGACGCACTACACTTACCCGGATGTAGTATTATTTTAACAGGGGCATTTAACAAAACTCTTTATTATTTAGTAATTATGCAAATGAAATTTATAGGCACAAGCTACTTAAATATCATTTATTTCGATTTAAATTTTAGAAATTTTAAATCAGCATATCAATATTAGTGTTAAAAATTGGTACATCTCAAGGATTTTATAGAGGCAAAGGTAGAGACGCAGACTATCTTATCAATCGTCAAAGATCTTTCTTTCATACAAAACTTTCACAGACTTTCGTTGATATTATTTATGAATTGCTCTCACATGATATTATAAAACTTGAATTGCCTGAAACATTTGGTATCAAAAAAAAAAATTTTGCCCGAAGCATTTAAAAGTATTTCCATTTCAACGTAAGTCAGCGATCAAATTTTATGAGATAAAAATTGACATAATTTGAATAATTTCACGGATAAAAAGAAAAAAAATTATTGTGGTAAAAACAATAAACCCCGTAAAAATAGGAATTATATGTCAATCTGTTTTCAACTTATTCCCATCAATATTGACGTAAAGCTACCTATTTACTTATTTCTATAATAAATACTATAGAGATAAAAAATTAAACTAATACATTAAATGTGAGGATGATATAAAAAATTATTATTATAATTTTTTTAAACATTATATGTGATAATTAATTTTAAATAAATATAAATGTCAAAAATGATATATAAAATTAGGACACAAGTACGCCTTGAAATTTTCCCATGAGTTTATTAGTGGCACCTACCTACAGTACTTCGTTTGTTAGCTTCACCTGTAAGTACTTTGTCCTCGACTGAAGGTCAACAATAAATAATTACATCAATCCAATATTTAAAAAATCGAAATCTTTATGATCGAGTAGTTAATTATATATTATTGGTCTGTGACCAAAAAAAATTATATCATATTGGTCTTTTGAGAGACAAACTCTGGTGTGGTAGTAACAAAAAATAAAACTGAACTTCAAATACTAAGTTATGTTATGCATAGTTGCATGTTAAAGAATATTATTTATATAGAACAAGAACTCCGAAAAAGAATATAAACAGATCAAATCACGTTGTTGCAGTGGGGTCATCCATTACCCCCATCACCCAATATAAAACAATAACTCTGAAAAAGAATATAAACCGATCAAATCATGTGGTTGCAGTGGGGGCATCCATAAGTCCCCTCACCCCCCACCCCCACCCCCACCCCAGGATGTGGTCAGGGAATATCAAGGTAGTATAATGGAAGTAGAATAATATTCGATAATATATAAACACAACTACACAAGCCTGATAATAATTTAACTGCGAGAAAAAAAATTAAACAACGAAAATATTATGGACACTGAAAATTCAGTATGAAAAATAAATTACAAATAGAATCATACACAATCACACGAGAAAAACCACAATCTCACAATTTCGTAAGATGCACAATCTCTGAAAAAGGAAATTCTCAAATAAATCCTAATTCTATGTGCCTTATATGCACTAGAAAACATACAACACATTAGAAGAAAAAAAATCAACTCTTAATACGAAAAACGTCTACTTCCAAACTAATTAGAAATTTGAGACGTAATTAGTAAGGAGTGATAGAATTAATTTAGTGTTGGAATCGAATCATTGGATAAATAAGAGGAATACTCACAAAGAGATACTAACATCTAATGATGTTGATACGGGGTCTCAATGTTCCATTGAGAGGGGATACTGACTTGAACGAGGTAATTATTTCAAAAGGAATATCGCAGCATTTTGCAAACTAGTTAATCTATTGATTGCATTAATTTTATTTTTTATTTTTTTCAGGAAAAAAAAACCTAAAAACATTCACTTCATTAGTACAAAAAATTTGAAAACCTCTCTAATCTAGACCACAATTTAGAGGCTGCAATCTGGAAGGTTCCTTCAGTAACTATACTGCTAAGATCTTCAGCTCAATCAAATTAAATAGCATTCTTTTAGTTTTATAGAAGAAAATCGACTCAGTCATAGCAAAAGTTGAGCTTGAAGTTACTAAATTTGTTGCTAATCCAACTTCAGTGAATTAGACTTCTGATCTGAAGGGGTTCTTTGTGCAAGTATCTGCTTTGTTCTCTCAAGTACACCGAAGAAAATTGAACCTCCAATGCCAATCCATAGTACTCTCGGTCCAATCCCCTGCAACAAGAACCAACATTTAGAATTTTGAGTTACTATTTCAATTAATTGACAATCTTGATGACAGGATCCACCACTTTCAAGCACATGTGATTATCGGAGTTCTGCATACGACGATTGCATATTTCCTTTTCCCTGATATAGGATCTGAAAACTTTTTTTATATAGTTATTGTTGAACCAAGTCGCTTTAATGAAGTGAGAAAATTATAACATAAAAGTATATTTAGAAGTACAAAGAACACAGAGAATAGATGTCATATCAAACTATAGTAAAGATTAATAAATCTCCCTCTGTGTTACTTTGATCCCTTTAATTTGCTTAAATTTCACTTGCACCCTATTCTTAAAAGAAAGTTGGAAATAACAGTATTAACGACGAGAAGTTAACAACAAATATAACTGTGGAATATCCAGTGTCCAGTCTGCGACTCTGCGTGCAATTAACCATTTGAATGGTAAGTAATATAGCATGTCAATCACGGTTGTTTGGCTTGTCTGTTGGAAAGACAGACTGAGCCCAAGTGGCTGATTGAATTCCTAGCAGCTAAAAGTTGTCCAACTTGAACTGAAAAAAATGACTGCAACAAAGCTGATTGTGGTGTTTGTTATTTGCTTATGAAGTAGTCCATCAAACCTGCTTCTAATCACTTTTCTAAAGCAACAGATGTTTGTTGACCCAAGTATTTAACCAGCTTATAATTAGTTTTTGGTGAAAATAATTTTTTTTTTAAAAAGCTCCAATTTATTGCTTATGATTATAGCAGAAAGACAATCAAGTTTATCCGAGTATATTATATATCCTCACTTTCCTAACTTTTTACACCATTGATTTCAATAAATATCTAACTAATGCTTAAAGTATCAGCTCTTCTGCTTTTATGAAAGTGATAAGACAATTTCTTCAATACTAGAAACGTCTACTTTTTTTACTGTGCTTATTCATCATCAGACATTGACAACCTTCACAGAAGTAATTACTAAGTTGTCTTTCCTACACTCCTCAGACCCTGCCCAAGAAATGATTTCATAACACTCGCAAGCATATCAGCCCATCCCACGTGAACTTTCAAGAGAGGCAGAAGATGAATTGGGACACCAAAAAAAAGCCTTAAATTAAAGTAATACAAAGGTGGGTGGTTAGGACTTAGGAGCCAGTAAGGGGCAAGTAAACACCAACTGAGGTAACAAAATATTAAACATATAGAGGTCACAGTGCCAAACCTTTAAAAAAGCATGAGGTCCCTCTTCTCTCATGATAGTCCCAACACAATCAAAGATACCTTTGTACTGATTTGCAGCTCCCTGTTAGAGATTGTATTTGCATGAAGGGTGAAGGGAAGAAGTTACTCCACATTTATGAAGAGAGTGGAAAGAACAATATAGTAAACATGTTGCATTAAATTTACCTGAACCATTAATCTAGTCTTTATCACATCAAGCGGAGTTGTTATGGCTCCGGTGAATGCACCTGTAAGCAGATTAAGACTGAATATCAGAAAGGTTTGGAAGGAAAACGATACTGTGTTTCTGAATATGAGCTTATAATAATGGATTGGACCTAGAACCTTGAAGTTTGATTTAGTAGTGTTACTAAACATTATCAAAAATTTGGGGCATCTACTATTGTCCAATCAGAAGAAGCCCAACATTATCTAGAAAAGTTAACTATAAGAAGATAGTATTTCAAGGTTACATTTACCCTAGGAATATGTACACGAAAAAAGTAGTTGCCCTACATATCACAATAATGGTGCTTTCCAGTTCCCCTTCCTTTTTCTTTTATTCTTATAATTTTTAAAATTTTTCCTTTTGGGTATAATAGCGTTCGGGGGAATTTTTTCCTCATCTTTTATACTCTTCCTGAGGCCTGAATACTTGGTTGTTGCCACCACTTGGTGGTATTATATTACTTGGCAATAATAGGTAAAATGCCATTTGTACTCCGCTATTCTGTGTTTTATTTGATCCAATTACATTGGTTCAGACAACAACATATAAAATTGTGATTTGCAACACCTAATTAAGCCCCTGCTTAGCAATTGTTTCAATAGATTATATTGTAAATCGAAATCTACCTTTAAAACACCAAAAAGAAAATAAAAAACAACTAACGAAAATGCTCCATACATGAAATTTGAAGGCTCTGTAAGAATAAGATTGATGTGGACCCAGTTTTTTTCATTTCCTAGATGTACATTTTCTCCTAATGAGAAAATCAAGTATGAATTTTATCTCCTTCCATGGTTGGCACTGCAGAAATTAAACAGATAGCAACCAAGGAGTATTAATCCCTAAGTTTTGAGAATTCAACAGTTACAAATACGCATGAGGTGTGAGATCATGAGTAGACAAATCCTATGCGATCTATATAATATTGCTTGTAGCATGACATAACAAAAGAACGTCTTATCAATCTATTAGTCTATATAAGATCAAAACAATCACTACCAGGAATCTAGCAAAGCAACAGTTTGACTTAATCTTCTCCCTCCATGACTTTATACAAAACGTTTTAGACTTGTTTTTTAATTTTCCAAACTACTTGTCGTTTGAGTTATTCTAGGAAGACAAACAGTCTCCTTTTGTTATCCTTGTGATACTTTCAAGTCCGGAGTACTTCTCTTAATATTCACTATTCCTCTCACCGACTTGAAAAGCGGAGGCTCTATACATCTATGGCGTGGGGGAGGCCCCCACACCTGTCTTCTCTAAATTGTGGATTGGAGCATCATCAATGATTCTTTTACACATCTCAATCCAAATCAATTAATATTGTCCTCTAGTTTCCTCCAGTCAGCAGATATTTTGTTCTATGTGACAACTAAAATCAATCCAATAAGAAGAAAATGGAACAGAGAGAGATGAATAGAAAATTTATATAGAGATGAAACACCATCTGCATTTGATTGAAACGAACGTCAGAAAACAAGGAAAATGTGTCTTTTCCAGTGGTACATTACATGGGCAGATTAGTACTTGTTAACTACCTTTAATTATGAAGTCATCACATATAGTTTTTTCTTAATTCCTGTGAAAATAGGCTGTCTCCAATATTGGGGATGGAGGAGTAGATACTACGGAGACAATCATAAATGTCATAAGATAGCTAATTAGATGTAATAATCTATATAAACTTAATTCAAAAATATTGGGGCAAAATACATTGCACCAGTGGTTTGGCCCGACTTGAATTGTTTCACCTGTGGTTTAAAAACCTCGTCTAATTACCTATGGTTCTAAAAGATTAGCATATTACCTTCTATTCCGTCACAAAGTTTTTAACAAGTTTGTCGGTAATCTACTAGTTTTTCAAAACCACATGTGGTTATTTTGGGGTTTCTCACCACGGGTCGTGCAACTCAAATCAGACCAAACCACATGTGGTGCAATGCATTTTATCCAAATATTTGTAACTATAGTGTTACCTGCAAAAGCGCCAATGACAGCATTCTCAGGATCATTTAGATCCCTCTTTGCCTGCAAAAAAGTCAAACCACAACGACTCATCTCATTATCTCATGCAACATGAAGGACAAAAACAAGTACTTCTTCATCAATTCGTTGACATATAATTGACAATTACATGAGATAATCAGATATTCTGCAAGGTCTGGACGTAATCAATGTTTGATTGAACCATGTTATATGTCACATCTATTTTATCGCTTATGGCCAGTGATCCCAATTTCTTGGGAGGCAAAAATAATCACTTCCACATGCATTTAAGCACAAAACACATATATAGCTTCAGCCCGATCTATTGCATGTTAGGAAAATCCTTTGCCAATTTACGGCCCACATAGATGAATCATTACACTATTGCTGTTCTTCGATGTGAGAGAAAATCAAGAATATATATAATAAAGTAAAACAATTACTAAGTTATTGATCAAGAACTGTATGATATGGCTGCTTACCGCAAGCTTGTAACCAATGCGAAGCTGCTCATATATGCAAAATTGGATAGCGTCAAAAGGCAAATCTCGCAATAAAAAGGATCCATACCCCTACAACATTAGCCAAAGGAATTATAGATATTTTTCCAGCATGCAGTAACCAATTTACATTTAAAAAGAAATTACTCAAACCATATTCCACAAAGGAGAAAGAATAATGATGTAAATATGGGAGAGAGAAAATCACATACCGCGTACAGGCCTCTAAAGCCCTCCTTTGCAAAAATCATGCGGACAGCATTCGGAGCTGAAGCAAACTGCCCAGTTTGCATCCTTTGCTTTACAACCTATAAATTGTTGAAATGCTAAGACTGAGACAGCTTGAGCAAAAGATTTGAGATGTAGAGGCACTACCTCTGTTGGCACACGAACAATAGAAGAAGCAGCTCCTCCAACAGCACCTGCAGTCTAATGAAGTCTAAAAGCAATTCACACGAAAGTAAAGTCTATGCAATAGATTAACAAACTTAATGAATGCCTGCCATAAACAAAACAAGAAAAAATTATTCCATGAATCAGAAACATACCAAATGAGCCAGGGCACTAAGATTTTCAGGGAAGCTCTCTAGCAATTTTTTCTTTGTTGGTTCATATACTCCAACAAATATAGCAGAAGCCCTGTAAAATATAGCAGATTTTATAAGTGTTAATATCCTGAAATGTTCTACATTTTACGCAAAAAAGAAAAGAAACTTGTGTTTTAACGGAATGTGTCAGCTAAGAAATTCAAGTAACATTAGTGGTGTAAATTTGAATTTTAAAACATTAGCGGTGTACTAAAATAAAAATAAAAATAAAAAAACTGCCAACTTTAGTTGGATTTTTTATGGTTTTGTAGTTAGGATAGTACTTATTCTTTAAATAACTAACTCAAACTACAAATTACCATAAAATACAAGAAATAAGCTCTAACAGAAGTTTATAATAAAGGGCATATTTTATATATATTTAATTTTGAGCTCCAGAGTTCATCTGATCATGTTTGTCAATTACCATGTTCCTCCTTAAAAAAAATGAGTAACACCAATAGGAGAAAATGGGTGCTAATTATCTACATCTTGCACATACTAAAACTAAATGCAAAATTACAAGAGGTGCACACATCCTAAATATTCAAGATGTAACCATAAATATTCACTCCTAGATGCATTAATATTCCATACATCAAAACAAAAATTTCATCGAGCATAACTGAAGTAAAAAATAACAAGGTCCTAGATAACTTTCAGATATAGGAAAATCTGTAATCAAGAGAACTTACGGTAGAACTCCTGCAAGATTTCCCGCTAATCCAGAGTACAGGCCCTTCCAAATGATTTCCCCCCCTCCACGAACTGTAATGGAACCACGAAGAGGTAGAACATTTATTATGTTAAAAACCTCACATCCATTAGGAATATTTAAAGTTCTATTGTGAATTCACATTCTGCAAAATAAGACTATAAATTACTGAACTTCGATATTGAAGAAACAATATCAACCTCTGATCTCATGCAGTCATGCTTATCCTCCTCTAAAAACTAGAATCAAGTCCATCGGAAAAGTTGAAATTCCTTCCAAACATTCATGTCAAATACACTAGAACTCAAATTTACAAACTAGAGGCCAGATAACGCAACACCCAATCATCAAGAATATTCAAGATTTATGGTAATAAATCAACACTCGTCCGCAAAAAGGACATGAATCGTCCAATAACAATCACTATTAAAGGTTGACATATGTAAATACAGTAGAATTCATTTACCATAGGACAATTTTTTTAAATACTTTGGGTAACAGGTAATAGCATTACAGTTTACCTGCTTGCAGTCGTGTTTTTATTGTATCAATTGGGTATAGAGCAGTTTCCACCACAACACCAGCAGCAGCTCCAGCTACAGCACCCTCTGCGAAAACCCATATCAAAGAAGTCATAGATAATATGAGACTTTCAAATCATCATTGGGCATTAAAACAAGACATACAAACCATTTGTATAATTCTACACATGCCACACACATCACATTATGTGTGTATGCGTGTGTGTGGAATAGAGAGGGAAAAAAAGAAAAAGTCCCAAGTAAAATATTTCTACATTTATATGGTTACCTAATACTCCTATATTCTTAAAACTAAGATCATTTTGAAGTCTATGATTCAAGGTCATCCACATTTTTCCCTTTAGTTCGCTACAAGGCTGCATGGAAAACTGATATCATTTTTTTAGTACGTTTAGTAGGGTGTGAAGTTCCAAATTCAGTTATTTTCCTAAATCAGGTATAGTTTTCCTGTTATATTTAAGGGGTGGGGTGTATAAAGGTGTATAAACACTTTGTAGAATTCAGTATTATATACAAATTTTCCTATATATCTTCCCAAAATAAGAGAAATATTAGGGAATTGATCGTTGATAAATGAGAGGTTGTCATTATGGACAATTATTTAGTTTATATAGTTTATTTTATTGGTTTCGTTACTTGTTGGATTATTCAGAAACCAGCTTGTTCATGGCTTAAGATTATATTTTTCAGTAACTATGGACGTAATTTGTGGCAAACATTTTAAACTTTGATTATTGAGAATAACATTATTATTGAGTGCGATCATTTCCTTTTTCTCCCTTTCGCAGGTGGAAAACCCTAGAGCTTGTGATTCTTCTGCGGTGGGAATCACCCTAGACCTTTATTTTCTTTATCAATCTTACAGATTTCCATCAACCATTGCTCATGAAATTCCTATTACATCAAAAAGCCAAACAAAAACTTCACCTCCACCCAATTGGAATTGCTAAGAAAATCTGAACATTGAACCCTAGGTTGGTTAAGCCATGCTTCTCTAGTAACGGCATGTGCAAATGACCTTATTGATATTCACATATTGATCATAACCATTAAACAGATAATAAAATAAATTATCAAAAAGTTTCATGCAGTTTATGATTTCCATGTCTGTTTTAGTTAAAAACTATAAACATTTAAGCAGAGTTACCGGTTCTTTTGTGTAGTCCTCATCAAATAGCTTCTGTTTAGCCCTTTTTCCTTTATTGGAAAACCTAAGACTCTTGTTATTCTCAAGACCTTCTTGCAATATCGTAATGCATGAGAAATCGCCTCATCTATTTAGATTCCATTTGTTGTTTCTCACTTTCTCAGTAAAAAGACATATATATCAAATATATATATATATACACACACACACACACACACACACATATATATATATAAGGAAAATACAGAAGTTAGGGCCTAGTGCAATGCTTTCGTCGACCGCCAACCCCAACTAGTTAGTGTTAAAGGTATTGTCGATGTTGATGTTGATGTGCTAATGCTAAAAGCAGACCGATGCTACCAAATCAGTGAACATATAAATGGAGCAACACCCAGTTATACAGCATAGCGATTGTCCATTGTTCTAGATCCTTGTTGATTTGGAATTATCAGTTCTCCTAAACAAAAGATATCATCTCATGTATCAATGAGGGAGGGAGGGAGAGAGAGAGAAACCTTCTGTACAACAATATTTCTTTACTTGCGATTGTTAGCATTAAGGTCTTACAGTTCACCTATTTGATACTTTCACATCGATCAGGATACCTATTTATACATCTCATTTGAAATAAGGGATTTATCTCAGTGGGAACATTATTCTCATGCTTATAATTGCATAGTTGAATACTGATGGCACATAATTCCTTTTTCTTTTTCCAAAACCAATGTACATCTTTCAGTCAAGTTCCCATTCAATTTATCATAATGATCATTTCACATGCTATTAGCCCAGAGGGAGAGAGAGGGAGAACTTCACCTCAAGTAACTTTGCAAAAACAATGAAAAAACATTCCGGATTTTAATAAGTATAAAACTACAACATACCAAATAAAATGCGAAGGAAATCTAATGGCTTTTCTTGCTGTATGTTGACTGTTGCAGCAAGCTTCTTTGGTTCATCCTGATAAGTGGCCATTTGCTACCTCAACAATGTCTTCAACAACTCACATGTATCATTTGCCTTAACACAAGAAAAGGAAAACTAGATAATCATTCTATAATCTTTTGGAAGCTCAAAACCAGCATCAACAGATATAATCAACTGGAGGAAGGATTTTCTACCATGCAGGGTACGAGTACAATGGCAGAACCAAGAGGGGTGGGGTTGTTCAAGCTACATTGTCTTGTTATGCTAATTGTCTGATTAAATTCAGTGAAATAATCCGATATTCAACAGTTAATGCCGAATGTAAAATAGTTATGAAGGAGCAAGAGTACTCAAAAATGACTTCTCCAGGGACAATGTACAACTTCTCAATACAAAAATTGTTCATAAATCCAAAGAAAAACCAAATCCATTTAATAAACCATGGCTGAAAGTAAAACTCAAATCAACCATATAGTCTTCCTCCTATCGATTACTGCAATAATATGCAAATTCAATTGAGTAAATATATGAAATGCATAATACACGAACTCGAAACACATAAGAAGGGAATCATCATATGAACCAAATACCATTCTCACTAAAGCTAATACTGATAATTCACTGAAAATCCGATTAAACTAGTTAGAAAACTAACCATTAAAGCACAGATTTGAAGGCATTCATCGTGTTATGTCAATTATATACTATCATTGTCTAATTATAAGAGTTGCGAATGCACATTCGCAATGGATAATGAAGCAAGTGGAGGTACCTCTATCTCTACGCCGACGACTCGATGGGTGTTGGCTCCGGTGAATGGGCGGTCACTTGTGAGAAACTGATCTTTAACATAAGGTATTCGGATCCTAATGTTTTTTAATCTGACGGCCACAATTAAAAGCCAATATTGCGGAGTATTTCTTTTCAAATTTATTTGTGGTTACGTAAATTATACGGAGCAATTTATTTTTAAAATATTTATCTTAATTATTTTTATCATTATGGTGAAAAAGTGCTATTAGTTTTTTACCAATTGAAGAGTCAAATTCCAGCTTGTTCATCATAATTGAGAAGAGGACGCTTTAGTATTGTGTGAGAGAAATTTTTTTTAGGTGTTTTACGTTTTTATATTAGTATTTCAATAATTTTAGTAATTCTGTAATAATTGTAACATTTTTTATAATAATTTTCATATTAAAATAAAATTAATAAAAAATTTACTTATTAAACTGATATTTTGTATGTATGCATACGTAGATGGGAAAAAGAAAGTAAGTAGAATTTAATCAGCTATTTCGTGAAGTATTTTTTCAGATACACCTATGTTTAAGTCACTGTCTTTGAGTTTCTATTTAGAGACAATTAATTATTAGGTTTTCTTTAAATTTTTTAAAATGAGAAAAATATTGAAAAAATTAATTATTAGGTTGTTTTTTAGTTTTTTTTATGAATAAAATAGATGATTTGTAAAAAATATATTTAGATTGTTGTTTCATATTTTCTTGTCTCTTCTTTTTTTTTCGTTAAAAACTCTGAAACATTATCTAAGAACAACAATTTATACAATTATTTTTCATATAATGTTATAAGAGAAAAATATCATAAAAATGATATCTATCTATTATTAGGCCGTTTTACGGAAAAGTCAATTAGGTGTATAGCTTCTTTTTTTTCTTTTTTTTTAATAGTAATAAAAATATATTAATATACATAAAATTATAAATATAATACACTGAAATACCACAAACTAAGAATACACAGCTATTAAAATACTTATATTTAAAAACAATTCAAGACAAATTAGATTTAGATATTAAAATTGCAATTATATTATAACGTCATCTTTTAGCAACATAAATGCTTTCAAAATCCAAATCCAAATCATAATTACACTTAATTTTATAATCCATTAAATTTAAACTATTATGATCAAGTAATGATCACATACTCTGTATAACATAATTAAACGATGATAATAATAATTATGATTAAAGTTATATAATAATTACATATATATATATATACATCTGTGTGTGTGTGTGTATATATATATATAACTAATTAAACGGTGATTAAAAATACATAATCATATAATCTAAATAAATTAAAATATATCACAATTAAAATAATTTTAATCAAATTAATAATCACAAATTACCTACGTTGCACACATGTTTTTATTGCTAGTCCATATTAATTCACAAGAACCCTTAACGAGATGGGTTGATTTAAGATTAGGATCAACTGAGAACAAACTTATATGCAAATTAAATTATAATCAAATTAATCACAATAAAAGTAATTATTAAACAAATTTAAGTAATTAAATAATAATCACTATCATCAAATCGATAATCACAAATTTATCATAATTGATCGATGACAATTAAATCAATCATAATATTGTTTATTGATTAAATTAAGTCATCCTAACTAAAATAATTAAACTCAAATCAATGATTATTAAATTACTTGTGTAATGCACATGTTTGAAAGCTAGTTCCATATGTTTCACAAAATAAATTATATTTGAAAATGAGATTTGTTTCATAATAATAGTTATATTTTTTAATATAATGTTACATTTTAAATTTTTTATCATTAATTGAATATTTTTAATAAATTTGATGAAAAAAATATTATTTAAATATGTAATTCTCAATGAACATATAATATTAATATATGTTATAAATTTAAAGTATAGTTTTTTTTTTATGGAAGGAAGAGAGTATTGACATAGAAAGATGACAAATATCAAAAATAATATTTTTTTTTTCACGAGTTTTCCAACCGAAATAAAAAATAATAATAAATTAGTAGTACAGGTTGATAATTGTATTTTTGGGTCTCTACATTTTAACTCTTTATTAGGTAAGAGGTTTGCGGGAAAACAGAGAACAAGACGTTGTTTCAATGGCAAAACACAAGTAGCACTGTAGCATATGCATATGTATGTACCAATCTCTGAGGAAATGTCGACGACTCCGTAAAACTTCATTGTCGTATGTCTCTAACCTCATTGATCACTGCCTCTATTCGAAATCCTTGTTTTTTGCAAAATCCGTTCATGCCCATTTGATAAAACTTGGTCTAAACCACCACACTTTTCAGGGTAATCATTGCGTCGATATATATTCCAAATTTGGCACGACCGAAGATGCATTACAGGCATTCCGTGACATTTACAGTAAAAATGTTGTGTCATGGAACATTGGCCTCAAGGTGTTTGTACAGTCGTGTGACTTAGACAGAGCACACCAGATGTTTGATGAAATGCCTGAACGGGATGTTGTTAGTTGGAATTGTATGATTTCTGGTTATGCTTCGAATGGGCTTAGTGATTGTGCTTTTGAGCTTTTTGGGAAGATGCAAGCTGATGGTATTTGGCCTAGTGGGTTCACGTTTTCGATTTTGGTGTTACATGTTAATTGTGGTCGCAGGGGTAAGGAAATTCATGGTAACATGATAAGGAATGGAGTAAATTTGTCTAATGTGGTTGTTGGGAATTCTCTGATTGACATGTATGGGAAGCTTGGCCTTGTGGATTATGCTTTTGGAGTGTTTTTAATTATGGAGACGGTGGATATTATTACGTGGAACTCGTTACTTTCGGGCTGCTGTAAATCAGGTTATGAGGATTTGGCATTGAACTATTTCTATATGATGATAGATACATTTTCACCGGATGAATATACCATATCGACAGTTTTAGCAGCCTGTTCTAACTTGCAAGACATAGAAAAGGGTAAGCAAGTTTTATCTCTTTGCATTAAATTGGGGTTTCTTTCAAATACCATTGTTTCAAGTGCAATGATTGACCTGTTCTCCAAATGCAACAGAGTGGAGGACGCTATCTACATCTTTGAATATATAGATGCACGAGATTCAGCACTTTGCAATTCAATGATTTCATGCTATGCAAGGAATTGTTTTGAGGATAATGCATTGCAATTGTTTGTCTTGACCTTGAGGAAGGATATCAGGCCAACTGAGTTCACCCTCAGCTGCGCTGTTAACTGTGCCTTGGTCTTCCTTCATGTTGAGCAGGGTACTCAACTTCATTGTCTTGTTGACAAATTGGGGTTTGAATCGGATTCTGTTGTTGCCAGCTCACTTGTGGATATGTACAGTAAATATGGCTTGATTGATTCTGCCATGTTCATATTTGGCAAAATGGATGTAAGAGACTTGATAGCATGGAACACAATGATTTTAGGTTTGACTTATAATGGAAAAACCATTGAATCCTTAGACCTTTTCAAGGAAATGCTTGAGAGAGGCCCACCCCCAGATCACATCACACTGACTGGGGTTCTATTAGCTTGCAATTATGGGGGGTTCGTCAATGAAGGTACGTCAATATTTGCATCCATGGCGATGGAATATGGAATTGTACCTATGGATGAACATTATGCTTGCATTGTGGATTTGATGAGTCGAGCAGGTAAACTTGAGGAAGCACTGAATATATTAGAAACAATGCCATACGAGCCTAAAGCTCTATTTTGGAAATCTTTACTGAATGTCTCTGAGCTGTATGGAGACCTGAAACTCATGGAAAAAGTTGCAGAAAGGATATCACATTTAGAACCACATTCATCTGTACCTTATTTGGCATTGGCTAAAGAATATGAGAGGAGAGGAAGATGGGAAAGCCTTGTTCGCGTCAAAAAGGTCACGGAGGAGAGAACTGCATCGGAAAGAGATGGATGTAGTTGGATTGGGATTGGAATTCGTGTGTATTTGTTCAGAGAGAGTCAACTACAACACCATTGTGGGAAGGACATCTATTCAATGCTAAGAATGATGATAGTTGAAAATATTGAGAAAGATGAAGATATAGTAAACTGATTTGAGGATAAAAGCAATCAATGAGTTAGTATTAAGACTCTTTGTATTTGTTAACTAGCATTGCATTTTCATTCCTGTGCAGTTTTGCCTAACGTAGGTGAAGCAGTCATACATTTAGAACTCATGGTGAAGTCTTGACTCATATGAAACTAACAGTTCCCTGATCTTTTATTTGAGCTTATAAAAGATCGTTTCCATTGTTTTCGTCTTCTTTCTGGTTGTTCGTCTTGATTACTTTGCTTAAACCTCAAAATTTTGCTTTGGCTCCTATTGGTTATCTCCCCCACCCCCAGTTCTTATTCCTCTTACAACCTATCACTTAGCCCTCTTTACAACATTGTTCGATTCAGTTTAAATTTTAGAAATTATATATTTTAATAATATTAATTATACCACTAAAATTTAAAATTTCTAAAATTTAAGCCGAAACAAACTATCGTATACATTTTTTTTTGCTTGTTTTCTTCCTATTTTTCTCTCCTTCAGTGTTTATGGCTGGAGTAGCTCTCGGTGCACTCTCTGAAATTTTCAATTTAAAGATGGTATTGGCATTCACAGTTATCTCTCCATATTCTGTCTCCAAACTTCTTGTCGTGGTTCATACCCTCTTCTTCTTCCATCAGAAGATCTTTGAGCCAGACGGATTCTCCGTAATAATAATGACCCATCTCTTTAACTAATTTAGCTCTTCTCTTAAAGATTTCAATCTCAAAAGTCATCCTCCATCAAAAATTGGAAATTTATGCATTTATATCTCTCATCAATAAAAAAATATATTTAGAATATAAACACAATTACATCATTATATAGTTATTCTATGGTTCAAATATTAAATATAGCGGATGTTTTAAATGTTTAGGTTACATAAAAGTGACTACCTATAACTATCCCATCAGTAATAATCAACTGGTTTCCATGCTCTCTATATAATTATTAATATTTGTGTGTGAATATAAAGTAAATGATAATTTCATTTTTTATATGAAATTAAGGAAACTGAGTTATAACTCATTCTCATAATTATGGTCATTAGTTTTATATTTATAATTTTTATTTTGAAAAAATTCAACCGTATAAATTGAAATAACATTCAAAAGTTATGTAGTTTTTTTATGCCGTATAGAATGGTTCTTATACTCATCTAAAATTAATATTTTTTAAGGGATTAAAATATATTAATTTTCACATCATTATAGAAGCCGTGTAAAGAAGCTAGAAAAAGTTTTATTGACTATTTTTGTTTGCTTTAGACTCCCCTCCTTCCCCCCAACCCCCCAACTTCATATTCACTGCCCTCTTTCCCGCTTCATATATGATCATTAATAAAGAGTAAAATATGAATATCCTTTTTTGCCCTTCTTACTCGAGGGATTATTTTTTTAATTTTTTGCAATGAAGAAATCAAGTTTTAAAATTTTGCTAATGTGGTTCAAATGTGCAGCTCAAATTTTAATTTTACTTCAGGGTTTATTTCTTATAAAGTTTTCAATGAAGGGATCAACTTTTCAATTTTTATAATTCTTGTTAATGTGATTTAAATGTGCCAACTCAAATATCATGGTCCAAATCATTTAAAATTGTTGTTTTGACAAATATCATCGATTTTATATGCATGTCAGCAAATTTAATACTTAAAACAATGTAAAATTAATATGTTTGGAAGGGTTAAAATATATTAATTCTTATGTTATTATGAAAGTGCGATAAAGGAATTTGACAAAAAAAAAAATTATATATTATATTATTTTCGTATATTTTTAATATGAAAGACTAAATTTCTGACCTACCAAAATATAACATAAATATGCATTAACAATAAGTTATACCGAGTAACTCACATCCCTTTTTCTTAGGTAAAATTACAGGGTTTTATATATAATTATCAATAAATATTGATTTAAACATTATTAATTTTTTATATCATGAATGGTACTTGAAATAGAATTTTCGTACGACGTCGTGCAACGCGTTTGCACCCCCCTGCAGGCTAGTACATACAACGGCTCTATTTGCTTAAAACCTTTTTCAATTCCGAAAATTCTTTTTTCCACAGAGAAACCCTAGGCTCTTGCAATGGCGGAACGTGACGAGGCTGCTATAACGGCACTCATCTCCGGTATAACCAACAAACTCGCTTCGAGAAAAGGTCATTTGAACAAAGATTTTCTCGTTCAGTTGCTTCGAGTAAGCTAATCTTATTCCCTTTCCGTACTCCTCATTACATGAATGAAATTGTCTACCACTTCGTTTCAGTTTACAATTATTGGCATTGAAGGTGTATGCTCCCTCTATTCCAGAATTAGAGATACCCTTATGTTTTAATGTAGTGATATTTTGAAGATTTGTAATATGAATTTGATAATTATGAAAACGTGAAAGTTTGTATTTAACAGTAATTTTTATGTATTTCATGATATTCACTTCAAGTTATCAAATGTAGAAAAATTCAGTTCAATTTTGAATTATTGGATTTCGCAAAACCTATAGAGTGAAGTGAAAATTTGAATTACGTTTTTAATTTTGGAACTAGATGACTTGCTGTCTTCTTTGTCCATGGTTGTGCTTTGACTTAGTAATTTTTTAAGATTATTTTATAGGTTTTGGCTTCACTTGATGGCACTCATCTTTTATTCTTGTGATTTAGAAACAAAGCAAAGTTGTGCACTCCTCTGAAACATATGGTGCATCTTGATTTTACGTTTCATATTCCTGTAGATTATCAAACTTGTCTTCTTAAAACTAGCCGCTGCATTCATATCATCCTTTATTAGGTGAACTTGCAGATATCAATGTGATTAATGTTGCAATTGGTTACAGTTTTCTACTTAACTGTGACTTTGTTGATTAGGGCAAAGTTAAATCGGAAAGGTAGTGCCGAGAGCAAAGTGAGGAATGTAGAAGGGAACGGTATTGTTTGAGCCGAGTCAGTGTCAGCTTATTATAAATATCCTATGTCGATTTGTTGGTCGGTTGTTATAACTGACCTGTCAGAGTTAGAGTCATTGTATAGAGATAAGGGAGAATCATTTCATGAAACTATGCAATGATATATTCCCTTCAATTCTCTCCTTTATCTTCCTCTCTTCTTTATTCTCCACCAATTCTCTTCTGTTGAATGATACTTTAGAACTACCTGCTAACAGTTTGTGGCCAAATAAGGTAGTAATGTTTCAACAGTGTTTTCTGCCTAAGAAATTTGTATAGACTACCAATTAAGTGTACTACCCTAGTGGATGTTGATGTGAGTGTGGGCACAAGTACTAGTGAGCCTTATGAAGAATTTGGATGTAGAAGTACCTTGTTCAATAATGTTAATGCCTAGAAGCATAAATTCTGATATGTAGAAGTGATGATGTTAGGGACTCAGGGTATTTCAAAACCTTTTCGTTGTTAGAGTCACCTTCTGTCTATGATATTGCTTAGTATGTCATACTTGAAAACTTATTAGTTGACAGTCTTTTCTTGTTATGAGATATATGGATTTTCTCTGGTATTTTTGCAGCAAGCTGAAGATAAACTTCCAGAGTTAAAGCAATCACCATCACTACATGCTCTTATAAAGCCCCTGAGTGATTCTTTAGTTAAGCACAGTTTGCTCTGCCATAAAGACAAAGATGTGAAACTGCTTGTGGCCACCTGCTTTTGTGAATTTGTTCGTATCCTAGCACCAGATCCTGGTTTCAGTGATGAAGTGTTAAGGGTAACAATTTTAAATTAATTACTACTTTCCTCCTCACTAATCTACTTCTCTAACCTGAGTAACCTCTGTCTTATGTATGCTAGACTCCCAAGATGATTCTCAATTTTTTCTGCAGGACATTTTTAAACTTTTCATCAGTATGTTTGTAGAACTTGCTGATACGACAAGCCCATATTTCTCAAGGAGAGCAAAACTACTGGAAACGGTTGCCAAACTGGAATTTTGTGTGCTAATGCTGGACACAGGTTCCGAAGATCTGATTCTGGAAATGTTCAATGTCTTTTATGATGTTGTGAGGTTAAAATTCCCTCTCTCTCTGTAGACACACATACACACAGACAAGCTGCTTTGCCGTGCACAGCATGCCAGTTATATTTTCATTTTGTCAATTGTATATGATTAGGATCTTTAAATCATCAACTTGCATAGTTGGAAACTCAAAACTTCCAGCTTTCGAAGATATATGCTGCATATTTTGTAACAATGAATCTTCATTGTTATCAATATTCTTATGCATTTGTCAACAATCACAATTACATGTTTTTTATGTGATCCGACTTAGAAGTGGATCATAATTAGTATTATTTACTTTTCAAAGTAAATGATGTTACTTCTTTAATATTGTGTTAATATATCTCATGCTTCTATATAATTGACTATAAAAAGGTCGATTTTTAGACTCTTCTCAATATCTCGTCTTTTTTTTAATAGAAAATAAGATAATATTTTAAATTAATCTTCATCATTCTAATGTACTCCATAGTAGTCGTTGGGTTCTTTGGATATATGTTTTCTAGTTAAAATGATTCGTAATACTTTCTCTATTCTGAATAAATTATAAATATTTTAGATGGAAAAATGTAGAAAACATTCGAAACTTTCCATTAACACATTCCTAGGAGGTGAATCCAAATGTATTGTTATAGTTGAATCTAAGCATTTCATTTACCCCCTTACATATTTCTTAAAAAAAATATATACGATGAATCCTAATTTACAATATATAGCTGAATCCAAATGTATTGTAGAAAATATATATTTTATGGTGAGGCTTAAATTGTAAGATATGAAGAGAAAATATTGGAGGTAGATGAAGGTGGGAGATTATGGAGTTTGTTCTTCAAATTTCAAGAAGTTGAAATAAGAAGATGAAAGGACAAAAACTGGGTTTGAAATTGCAGAATGTTCAATGAAGAGGATGAAACCTTTACTTTTTCTTTAATATTATTATTCTTTTCTGTTGGGTTTGTGGGTGAAGGTTAATTTGTTTCTCATTCTTTCCCAAATCCCTTGTCATTTAAACAAAACTCTACTTATCTAAAACCCTTTTTATTTTTGTTGGATTTGCACGAGTAAAAACGTATATATGGAAAAAAAATTTCTTCTGATTTTTCATCATCATTTTTCCTTGTTTGGATCTTTCACAAATCTGATCTTCATCTCCTTTATATCAAAAAATTCTCGATGATTTTGTTCTGATTTGTTATTGTTGCTGGACCTGCTTATACTGGACATTGCATATTACTGCTATTCCCAAGGATAACTTGTTTCTCAGACTCTGTGAAGATAAAAATAGATAAAGTCGACTATGACTTTGACCGAAAACATATTTGTGCAAACCTTTTTCCATTTATAGCATCTAATGAGTTGTCCTAAAACATATTGCATGTTGTCATTTAGAATATAGTTATAAATATGTAACAAAATTTTGATCATTTCACTTTATCTTGCATTATTATAGGCTAATTAGTATAACAGTACATCAATATCTACTACAAATAAAAGCACAATAAATATTCAATTTCTTCTATTGTGCTTTTATTTGTAGTAGATACTTATTCACTGTTATACCAATTAACCTGTAATGATGCAAGATAAATGAAACTGATCAAAAATTAATTACTTGTATGTGTATGTGTGTGTATTTGGTGCAAATTCAATGTCTTCTATATGTTCACTTTTTACTATGAGTGTCTATTGATTTGCGCTAAAGATTAGATAAACTTTTAATTTTAATATTTGTTGTGTTTAATTCTTTTTATAACTAATCTTTAGAAAATAGCTTTCTTCAGTGTTTTGACTCGTAAAGGGAAAACCTGATGAAGACATGAAAAGACAAAAGGATTGTTGACAGAGAAGGCAAAAAAAGGAAGCAATTTACTCAATTGAAACTATTTAAGAAGAACCGGACAATACCAACACAGAAATTTATGAAGATTAAATTTTGATATGGAACTATAGGCCTAACTGATCAAATAAATCAAAAAAATAAAAAATTGCCTGATAAGTGATAACATACAAAGTTGCATCGAAAATGATTAGAATTGCAATCATCATTAAAAAAAAAAACTAAAATCAAAACTGTATATAAAATCAATTAATGTGATATTTTCCCTTTCATCCATTGTTAATGGGGAACGTGAGCAAATATCAAATGAGTCAATTCCTTTATTTATTTAGAGATTTTAGTATTGTGGATATTAATGTAATTAGTTATTATTTGTAGTGTTTATTGTTACTAATAATAAGTAATTTAGTAATTTAGTATTTTATAGTATTAGGCCCAATGGGCTTAGGGTTTTAATAATAGGGTTTATTCCCTATAAATAAAGAAATACATAGTACTTTGTAATAGACTTTGGATTATTGATTTATGAGATTATTCTCTTCCATTGGTTGCAATCAATGAATTTTCTCCCTTCTGCGGTTGGGAAACCCTAGGGTTAGTGGTTCTTCTGCGGTTGAATCACCCTAGTTCTATCTTTCATTGTGTTTTTGTTAATTATTCTTCAATCTTAATCTTGTCCTGCATCAATTGTATATCTAAGTTCGCCACGCTTTGCATGGACCACCTCACCTCACTAGCATTGCAAAATAACTCCTCGCTGTGAGATACTATTAACAACTATTAGTATATTGATGTGTGACTAATAGTATAGTAGATTTGGGACGTGTACCTGATTGTAGTATTTAAGAGAAGTCATTAGAAAGAGTAAAGCGAGTTACCTTCATATAGTTTTATTGTGAGAGATTTAAAAAAAATAAAATTTAATGGTGATTATTCTTGTAGATAGTTGTTTTGCCTGTCCACAATCAAATAGAATGCCCCAAGGGTGCCATATTCTAGGAGCCCAAACTATGTGATTAAATAAATCCTCCTCTATCTGTTGCGGGTCGAGGGCTCCTTCCCCTTCTTCATTCTGAAAAATAAGTATAAGGACAAGAGATGTGACAAATACATGACATTTGTGCATGATTGTTGTGATGAATGTTGTAATAACAGTTTATTGACGATCGCTTTGAGATTCCACCTCTGATAGATATATTATGTAATACTTTTACTTTTTTATTAGTTAACCATGTCTACCTTCTTTAGAAGTTATTGCTGAATGGTGAATAATCTATTTGGAAGGCTGAAGACCACTTATTTTGTGGTAGCAGGGAACAGCATCCACGCAGTGTGCTTAGTGCGATGTCATCCATAATGGCCCTAATTTTGAAGGAAAAAGTTTCTGAGCCACTTTTGAATGTGACTTTGCAGAATCTTTTGAAGGAAGCGAAGGTTATAGCTTATTCATGTTTTTCTATATTATATTGAAATATTTTTTCTTGTGCTACTCCTGTAATAGAACTCAATGTAGGCGTTCAAATATTCATTCAGCCTTATTTTCTAATTTATTTTGCATCTGTCCTTCCTAGGTCCTCTTATAGCTTTTGGGACTGCTACGATTAGGCTTAGTAGAGTTATGATAAGTCAAGTAATACTGTTGATAATTAAAGCATAATGACACAAGGGCTATTGCTTTTGGGATTGATTCACTTACTCACTAATTCTCTCTCTCTCTCTCTCTCTCTCTCTCTCTCTCTCTCATTCTTGTGGTGGTAGTCTTCCTTGTAGACCAACAGAGAAAATATATATTTTTTCTTATTATTCCCTCCATCCCGAAATACTATTACCTCACCTTCTTCAGGTAGCAATTTTCGAAGACTGAATTTGCTATTTACCATTCGAAATAGGTCCCTTACAATTTTGAAAAGTTATATTGGTACTATTATGTTGTGGGTCCCTATTATATGGACAAAATAGTCTACGTAATAAATTATTATGTACTTTATTTGTTGGGACAGAATAATGTTCACTTCATTTTTCATTTGGGACAGAGGTAGTAGTTCAATAGCAAGCTTGCTGATCCTTTGGTCATGATCTTGTTTGTCAACCAAATAAGGATAAAATTATTATATATTTCATATTATTATTGATGGATAAGTATATACAATTAGTTTATTACTAAATAAAATTAAGTTATTCAGAAGATAATTTGTAGATCATTCAGTCGATATTTATGAGGTAGTAGATAAGTATCAGTCATATTTTATTATCATGGAAAATTGAAATGAAGTTGAGTTTCAAGCCTGTGTGCTTTTGGTTTTTTTCCATGTTACATCTCTCAATTTTTTCTTTTCTTATTTATCCTACACTGTATTGGTGTCAAGAGCTGAAATGTCGGGCATTGTTTGATTTCATCTTATTTCTTTCTACAAATAATTTTTCTAGATTCTCTCAAGTTTGTCGAAGTTTGCTAGAGAATCGACACAAATCACCTCTATATGAGTAAATGTCTAGACTCTAGCCTCTCTCAATTTTTTTACCTCTCTCAAGTTTGTGGAAGTTTGTAAAGTTGGTCGAATGGGAGAAGATGCACAAGAAGCTTCATGAGACTTTCTTCCTTCCAATTATACGAGGTTAGAGATCAGACGTATTGATTTTGTCTTTTCAAATGATGCATCCGAATCTCAAACATCAACAACACCTTTAAACCAACCTAGTTGGGGTACTCTAATCTCAAATTCAACAAAAAAATTGCTGTTATGATGCAATTGTTTTCAAGGGTTGTGTTTATGTAAGTGAAACTACAGAATCACTAGAAGACTCTCCACCGTGGTTCATTATCCCTAATGAAAACAATATTTATGAATTTCTTTTAATAAGGAGGAGAGAATGATGTGGAACAAGTAATTAAGGAACTACTTGTTAATTGTTTGTAGTTTTATTTAGAAATGAATTCTGTGCAACTAATTATTTTGTAATAGTATTGCTATTAGGAATATTCTAGAATATAATTGTAATATTTATTATTAGAGATATTTCAGGGATCTTTATAGATATTTTAGGGATTTTATCTTGGTCACGAAGTTGTAGGAGCTATTTAATATATGTAATCCCATTAATTTCTTATCAAAATGAAATATAATATGAATTTAAGTTTATTGTTGAGTCGTGACTTTGTGTTTGTGTGAGCTGCTTTCTACCCTAATATATCCCTTTCAACCCCCCTTTTAACCTATTATCCTACATCATGAAGTCAATTGAATTTCAAAAGTTGTTGGCTAATAAATTTCAGAAGTTGAAATAGGTATGCTAGGAGTATACAGCCTGTTTCAAGCCCGGTATAGCCTGGCAGTCCTAGTGAGTTCTCATATATGTTCTTGAAAAGCGGTCTCGTTTAGTCTGGGCTTGTCAAAGAAAGTCTGGCCCTTCCTAGAATGGGGCGGAACATCGGCTTAGCCTGCGTTTGTGCAACGTAGTGCAAGTTCTGTCGTTGCATATATACCATGGCCTTAGTATTTTATCAAATTATTGCATTTATACTTTATATTGTGATCATATTAGATTGTAAATAAGTAATTTCATTTATCTATCGTACTGTTGTTAACATCGCTGTATAACTTATTTAGCAAAATTAGTTTGTAGTATTGCTTTGATTTGTTCTTTTTATTTGCCTTTTAGGTGTTGTCCTCAACAAAGAAAACATTTTGCACAAGCTATTATACTAGTTTGTTCATTCTTTATTTCCTGTTTATTTCTCTGTCCAGGATGCATCTCCTGCTTTTAGGCTTGCTGTTTCAGTCATCCAAAATTGCAGCATGGAGCTTGAGCCTTCTGTTCGTGGATTTTTAACATCTTGTATAGTGGATAAAAATGCTGCAGGGAGTGAGCTAAGAGAACATTATCATGAAATCCTTTTTGAAATATTCAAATGTGCTCCTCAAATGCTGCTTGCTGTCATCCCAAACTTAAACCAAGAATTATTGGTCTGTTGTTTCTCTTTTTTGTTTTGTTTTCCAAACTTTGTTTGAAACCATCTATAATCTTGTATAGATGTTTGGGAGTCTAATTCATTTACAGGCATGGAATTTGATAGTTTTAAGCTTTGCTCAATTTAGGAGTTTAAATTATTGAACCATGGAGTTATGTAAGTGAGTTTAATATGTCTACAGACTGATCAAGTTGATGTCCGGATAAAAGCCGTTCAGTTAATTGGTAGACTTTTTGCCCTGCCTGGATGCAATGTTGCAGAAGAATATCCTCATGTCTTCTTAGAGTTACTGAACAGGTTTTCAGACAAGTCTGCGGAGGTTAGAATTAGTGCTCTTTCATGTGCAAAGGCTTTCTACATGATCCATCCATCAAAAACTGAATCAGAGGAAGTTCTGTGTAAGCTATCTAAACTTTATGCATTCGTGCAACAATGTCGGTTCTTTTGTCGGCACATAGAAAATTATCTAACCAAAGGCATATCTTTTGAAAATTGATCAGCTGCTCTTGAGGGTCGTCTATTAGATTTTGATGATAAAGTGAGATCTCAAGCAGTTACTGTGGTGTCCGATCTGGCTATTTCTAACCTCAGAAAATTTCCACCTAAATTAATATCTCAAGCTGCTAAAAGACTTCGTGATAAAAAGGTATATCCTTTATTTGTTTTGTACAATTAATTTTGCATTTGATATGAGTATAGTTTCTTCTTCCCAAAAGGTATCTGTTCGGCGGAGGGCCTTGCAGAAGTTGCAGGCAGTCTATCATGATTATTGTATGCAATGTTCCGAGGGAACCATGTCACTTACTGATCACTTTGAAGAAATCCCATGTGGACTGTTAATGCTTTACCATGACAAAGACTGCAAGGAGTTTGGGTAGGTTCACAACTTATGACTGGTTAAATACTTAAATCTACTGGAAAAGTTTCTTTGCTATTCAAATAATTGAGGATACTTCCTTTCTGATTAGTTTTATTTTCCATGGTTCAGGCCTCAAAATATGGAGGAAATGCTTGCACAGGATTTATTTCCTACTTGGCTTTCCATTGATGAGAGGACTAGACATTGGATATTCTTATTCTCACTGGATTCGATTTTCACTGCATCTCATTTAAAGGCATTGAATACTATTTTATCTCAAAAACAAAGGTATTGCTACTGAAAATTCCACTTTCTTGTTGGGTAAATGTTCTTGTAACTCGATTCATTTGATTTCAGGTTGCGAACTGAGATGCAACACTATTTGCTGCTCCGGCGACATGAGGAGGTTAGTAACTGAATCTCCAACTGAAATATGTTTTGATATATAATTATCTAAAATAAAATCTGGAAGTAGCTTATTTATAGTATCAAGCAGGCTCATCTGAATATTTCTAGTAGCAATCAAATGCCAACTAAGAAGAAGTAAAAAACCTTTAGGTCATTTCTAAGTATTACACTGAAACTGCCTATATTTTGTATTCTAACCTTAATTAATATTTAATAATTACTCCATCCATTCAAAAATTAGAGATACATTTAAATTCACACAAAATATGTTTGCGAAATCCTATAACTCAGAATGGATTTGAAATTTTTTCTTTTAATAAATTTGAAGTTAAATATCATAAAAAGTATGAAGAATACTCTTAAGCAAAAACTTTTATATTTTTACAAATTCATATTATACAAATGAAACTGTAACATTTGCAAATAGTACTACATTAAAAGAGAAATTTATCTCCAATTTTGGGATGGGGGAGTATAATGCTATATATGTGTGTATATCGTCACAAATAATATCTACAGAGTTCATGTATATGATTCAGGTCAAGGTTGTGGCTGGTTTGTACTAGCCAAAACTAGCAAGTTTGTAATCAAGGTGAGAGGCTTATTTTGTTCCGGTTTATAAGAGGGTTTATTTATTTGGTTAAACTATCTTATTCAGTTGATGCGTGAACTTAACGAACCTTAGGATTAGGGTCGCAAAGAGCCCAATTAATTCTTTACGTTGAATGGGAATAAACTTGGAAATTGTTGAAAGGCTGATCGACAAAGAGACCTGCAAAAAGTTCGTCCACTGGGTGGGGTTTTAATCCATGGAAGCTTTCGGCGTGGAAAATATAAAGTGTTTAAGAAAAAGAGAGCTCTGTGTAAGAGAGGTTCTGTATCTTAGAGGTTGTGATAATTCTTCTGTATTTCGAACTTAGAATCCATTCCCTATTCTTCTTTGGAGTGTTGGATTCAGAATCCCCTTCCCCAGCGATCAACGGTCAGTGTTCATCCATATCCCATAGAAAGTTTTTAACTCTTTCTATATTCTAATTAATATATGGTACATTAATACTGGAGGGTAGTATTACTAAAGTACTCTTTAAGGTTTACGTGGTCCCATGTGTCAGCACTTAATTGGTGGATATTTTTACCCTATAGTTTGCCCCCCTATGTTTTGAATTATTAATTTTTTCAAAAAGTAAGAATCTCACAAAATAGTCTGCATCGACTTTTACCAGGCTCAAAGCCTTCTTAGAAATACTGCAACCCAATTTATCAAAATAATTTTGGAGGGGTTTTGTTTTATATTGGACAGCATGGGTCTGTTATTTTTATTTTATTTGGACTGAACAGGCCTTCCATAAGTGTGTGTGTGTCTAAGAATCACTTCACTCCTTGAAGTGAGATTTTTATGGGGAAGAAGCCTTCCTTCACACAATCTACTTTGACTCGGGAACTTTAGTTTTTATCGCTTGCTTTTTGTAAGGGACTTAGCTTTGACTATTTGGCTAAGGTGCCTTCTCTTGCGAGATTTGCATATTGTTTGAGTGATGCGTCTGAAGGTTTATCAGGTGCCTCAGCGTGATTTGGCAGTTTACTCATTTTGTGATTGACACTGGACGTTCCCAAAAAGCTTATTTTTGGGTCGTTAAATTCCATAACAGATGCCTGTTTGCATCCCAGCCTTCCTTTCCAGGTCCTGTCCGAAAGAGAATTTAGTACTTCTTTTCTGGGTCATTAACATGGTACTTTAGTTGGGTTCCTAGGGGTAATGGGAAGTATAAGGTCAACGTTGTTGGTTCCAGTGCTGTTGGATTTTGTTCAGGTGGTGGGATTATTTGATTCTCTTCTGGTGTTGCAATTCGTGCTAGAGCTGTGGTTTGTGCTTTCTCTTCCTTTTATGATGGGGTACCAACACTTTACGGGTTGCTAGAGCATTGTAGGAGGGTCTTCAATTGGCTTTAGGGGAGGCTAGAGCATGGTCAGGTACCAATAGTGAGTTGAGATTCGATTCAATTCAATTAAGTTTATTATTCTGCAGCGTCAGTCGCTCTCTCTCTCAGTTTTTTTTTCTTTGTTCTAAATAATCTGATTGGGTTAGCTATATACATAAAGGCCAATTTTGTTGCTGATTTTCTTGTTTATGAGGCATACTCCCATAGGGATCAGGTATTGTTTTCTCTTCCTCCGGACTGTCTTCCGCTTGTTTGTGCGAATGCTCAGGGTAAATAATATATTTGTTTGCTTAGTTTGTAGTTTTCTTTTTGGGCAGTCGATATATAACCCGTAGTATTTTCCCTTTGTTATGTGTTTGGGCTTGGTCTATATATGGCCCATTGTGTTTTCTTGTCTTTCAGGGTTAGTCTATACGCTGGCCTGTTTTATATTTTTTCTATTATTTAAAATAATATTAACGATACTAGTGGCACGAGTGCTATTAGTTATTCTTGTTGTGGTTTGAAACAAGTTCGGTAAGGAAAAAAATAACACACTCTCATGTGACACTCCTTAACTGTAATAACATTTATGGTGATCATATCCTCCTTCAAGTGATACTCGTTGACCATAATTACATTTATGGTGAACAAATCCTCCTACATGTCATACTCATTGACCGTTATAACATTTACGGTGGCAAATCTTCATGTTACAATTTGTAGGCACGCTTCGTGGCAAAAATCGGGACCAATGATGCTTCACGACACTTTTGGTGGTGTAGTATTGGTTATGGCACTAAACTGTGCTATAGGCCAGTCCTGGTAGCATGCCTTTTCATATTTAATAGTACCCAATCTCTTCTCTTGATAAGTCACCATGTCTTTTCTCAGCACCATAGTTATAGGCGCTATTTCTCTTTTAACAACCCTAGTGCTCAGTGATGTGATATTTGGGGGCATTAATTTACTTGTCTATTTTAGCTCTCAATTCTTTCTAATGTAACCAGCGTATGCTACATGTGACTTTTGGTGACTAGTTTCTGGTTATTGGTCCCCAGACCCTTTGCAATGTGCCAATGTCTATTTGCTTAGCAGACAATGTCTTTTTTGTCAGCATTACTAACTTTTTCAGAGTTGTAACTCTTTGTACAACTCAAATTTTGTAAACTTTAAGAAGCTGTGATTTATTTTGACATGCTGCCGTCCAACACCTCTTTGGTGGGACTTTCGGTAATGAATGTATGTATAGAAGATCAGAGATTGAGGAAAAATAAATGATAAATGAATAAGAACAAAAAAGTTGAAAACACAAAAGGTAATCTACAAAAGAAGTCAAAAAAAAAAAGTAACTGGATCTAAAGGTTTTAATTAAAATGGAAAAAAAATCATATAATGAATATTGTAAAGGCAAAAAATGTGGAATGAGCTAATATCACAAACAAAGGTTTGCTATGTGTTTTTTATATTAAATATTTAAATATAGGTGTTGTATAAGAATGTAGATTTATGTATGCTAGTAATGCTTTGTGTGGTGAATCTTATTGATTTCTGTATTTATTAAGTTGTGAATATTTTACAGGAGGGTGCCTCTGAAGAAGTGAAAAAGGATAAGCACAAATGTTTTACGAAAATGTCTGCATCCTTTCCTGATCCCACCAAAGCAGAAGAGTGCTTTCATTGGCTTGACCAAGTGAAAGATAACATCGCTTTTAACACTTTGGAGGAGTTGTTAGATAAAGTCACTGTCGAAAGTGGTCAGACATGTAGAGTGAGTTGTTTATTGCCCTTCATCTTGTGTATTTTCATTAAGACTTGTTTGCCTAATTTACATTTTATGGTACTTTTATGTATTACTACCAACTTTTTATTTATTTATTTTTTTAAATTCCACTGCCTACCTGTAACTTAGTTTTCAGTTATGCATAGGCATATAAGTTGGTAACTATTTCGTATTTATATTGGAAAAATGACTTATTAGTCGGTTGGAATAAGATAGTTTAACGAAATGAATAGGTTATTTTATTATACTCTTATCTTACATGTTACCACAACGTAATATACTAGTCGTTTTAATTTATAACTGGTAACTTATTGCTGACAAAGTTCTTAAAATGTCTTTTAATCTAATATGGTTCTTATTCTGATTGAAGTTTATAATTTATTCTCACTTCTTTTAACTTCCTATTTAACCCACATATATGATCTGTTGTGTATAGAGTGGGAAATAATATTTTCATTTTTTCCCTGGATGATTTCATTCTGCTGGACGATTTCCAGAGCCAGAAGCTATTAAGAGGATAAGTCTCAACATTACATTGCTTTTTGTGGAGACTTGGATTTAATATGGAAGCCTATAAGAAGTTAATCCCGTAGAATCCTGTGTATGCATTTTTGGACATCATCAAAATAAAGGAAGAAATATCTCAATACAACTTCTTTTAACCAACAATTATCAAGAGAATGGTTTTATATTTTGCAATCAACGCATGAAGTTATTACTTAATTATCAAGCATCAAGCTAATGACTCAAATAAAAGAACATAGTTTGAGGAAAGAGACTATGATACTTGTAGCAATTTGGTTATATGCATGGAAGATATCTCCACTGGAAGTAATTTATTTGCCTGGAAGTTTATTAACTTGATGTAGGGAGTATACAACCTCTGATGATTATTGACTTATAGAAGGGATATGATCTGGTACTTCATAGAGTACTCCTCTGGGCACTTGAGTAGAAGTTTTTATGAGTTATGCTTCATAATCACTAATATGTACAAGGGCGTGGTGGCTATTTATGACTGCCTGGAACTTCATTGGATTTTCCTATCCCCAATTGAACGCTGAAGGTTTGGCAACGCGCCTTACTGGTTTGCACTACTTATGGATGAGTGTAAAGGAATGTACATGATCTGGTAACGTAGTGTATTTGCAGGGGGCAGTGTATTTATAGACAAGACTAGCAGAATAAGAAAATGCTAAGCTGGAGATTTGGCAAATACTGTAAAATAAGATAGTATATTGTAGTAGAGCCAAAATAGATTTTATGGAATGTCACCATTGTAGGCTACAAAGGATTAAAGTAACATTCCTTTCATGGATGTGATGGAGGAGTTAAAGGAGCATATTCCTATATCTTTGGTATACTTAAAAAGCAGTGAGCGGATATATTTTGTGTCAGGCTTGCTAAGGCCTGATGAGATCACAGCAACACAGAGATAGGGTTTTAGAGAAGAAAGAGAAAAAGTGAGAGAGAGATTAGACAGAGCAGAGCATAGAGGGATAGAGGTCGAGAGAGAGAGAGAGAAATCTTGGGGAAGAAGTTATATTTCATTCATAATAATCATATCATTACAGTAATAACAAACATATATTTATAGAGGTTCTATCCTACACCTCCTTTACTAACATGCACCATCTTCTAACTAACCCTGTCCATTAGCACATGTCATCACATGGCCTTTCTTAAGTAATTACTATAGTACCCTTAGTAATAACAACAATAACTGAATGTAATACTAATAATAATAAAATGATACTTTAGCTTGGCCTGACAATTTTCCCCCCTTAAAATTATCCATGTCCTCATGGATATTGGAATTTCTCAAACTTCCTGGACAGTCCATCAGCAGCAGTGTTTTCCTTTCCTCTCTTGTATTTGATCTCATAGTCATACCGTAGGAGCTTACTCAGCCACTTCTGCTGGAGACAGGATAGTACTTTCTGCTCCAGAAAGTACTTGAGGGACTGATGATCAGTTCTTATCACAAACTGTTTTAAGAGGACCATCTCTTGATTGCCTCAGCTACTGCCATCAATTCCCTCTCATAAGTTGAGTAGCCTTGACTTTTGGGTCCCAGAGCCTTGCTAAAATAGGCCGGTGGCCTGCCTTCTTGTAACAAAATGGCTCCTATTCCAGTCCCAGAGGCATCAGTCTCGATTTCAAAGGATTTGGAGAAGTCTGGCAGGGATAGAACTGGGGCTGTAGTTATGGCTTCTTTGAGTCTTGTGAAAGCCTGTTGAGTCTCTTCAGTCTCCAGCCAAACTTCCCCTTCTGTAATGCTACTGTCAGAGGCATAACTATGGTGCCAAATCCTTTAATAAATTTCCTGTAGTAACCAACCAGCCCCAAAAATCCTCTTAGCTGCCCTACATTCTGTGGGGCAGGCCAATCTAGCACATCCTGCACTTTTTGTGGATCCATTGACACCCCTCTTCCAGTTACAATGTGCCCTAGGTAATTCACTTGCCTCTGGGCAAAAGACATTTGCTCTTTTTGGCATAAAGTTGATTTTTCCTCATGACCTGGAACACTTGTTCAAGATGACCACAATGTTCCTCCATTGTTTTTGAGTAGACAAGTATATCATCAAAAAAAAACTAGCACAAACCTCCTCAAGTATGGCTGAAAGACCTGGTTAATAGGTTTTGAAAGGTGGCAGGGGCATTAGTAAGCCCAAAGGGCATCACTGTAAACTCAAACAACCCTTGATGAATCCTAAAAGCAGTCTTTTCAATGTCCTTTTCTGCCATTGTCACTTGATGATAGCATGCCCTAAGATCCAGCTTAGTGAAGTACTCAGATTCCCCCATCTCATCAGGAGTTCATCTACCAAGGGAATAGGGTATTTATTTTTGATAGTGAGTGAGTTCAGTTCTCTATAGTCCACACAAAATCTCCAAGTCCCATCTTTTTTCTTGACTAGCAGGATAGGTGATGCATAGGGACTTTGGCTTGGTCTAGTTATTCATGTTCTAAGCATTTCAGGAACCAGCCTTTCTACTTCATTTTTCTGCTCCACTGAACATCTATAGGGCCTTATTGAAAATGGTTCAGAGCCTGCCTTTAGGGGTATGCTGTGATCTAATCCCCTCTTAGGTGGCATAGTTTTAGGCGGCTCAAATACATCTTCAGTCTTTCAATAAGCCTTGTATGTCAGGCTCTATTTCCACCTCAATAGCCAAACAACTGCCATTATTCACAGAACGAAGAGCAACCACAATTCCATGCTCTCGAGTTTTCAGCTCTTTCCACTTAGCATCAGCACAGATGAGAGATCATACTTACAGAGACCTCTGATCTTCCCTTTCCTTGTAAAGTCACTTCTCTATTTTCCAGTTGAAATTTGAGCTCCAGTTTCTCAAAATCAAATGTAATCGGTCCCAATTTTTTAAGCCATTGCACCCCTAAAACCATCTCACAACCTCCCAAGGTCAGAATGCTGACATCATCTTTAAAGGTTTGATCTCCCATTTCCCATTGGAAGTCCCTACATATGACAGGACTGTCCAATCTGCTCCCATCAGCCACTACTACCTTCAAAAGTTCTGCTACTTCTAAATCACAATGTAATTTCTTAGCATCGTTAGGATCCAAAAAATTATGGGTACTGCCGCAATCAATTAGAACAGAGAACACCTTCTTGCCCACCCTTCCTGTCATCATGATGGTTCTAGGACTGGGCTACCCCTCCAAGGCATGTAAAGATACTGCCATCTCTGACCATTTCTAGCTCCTCTGGTTCCTCAAATTTTGGTGGCCCATCATATTCAGTTCTCCTAGGTCAGGTATCATCATGAAAACCTTAGGGTGATGATCTTTCCTAAACCTCTCGTCACGGTAGAAGCATAAACCCATGGCCATTCTTTCATCCCTTTGAGCCTTAGTTAGGGTGAAGGTTCTTCTTGCATCTGCTACTGTATAATTCAGCAGGGGTTGTTTTCCTGTGCCTTCCCCTTCTTTTTTGAACCTCTGTGGACTGTAGACAGAGCCCAGTTGCCCACTAGAAGTGACTCTGCCCTGATTGGCTGAGACCTTAACCACTTGTCTCACTATTTTTGGCATACTTGAACCTTCTGGGGATCTAATGACCTCAGAGCCTTTTTGATATCCTTTCTCAGCCCTCCTACAAAATTGCTGACAAAGAATTCTTCAGGAAGAAAGGGCAGCTTTTCCAGAATCCTGCCTTTGCACCTCTCAAAGTTGTCACAATACTCATTGACTGTTCCCACTTGTTCTAACAACTTAAACTGCTCATACACATCTCCTAAATCCAAATTAGAGAACCTCATAATGAAATTCTAAGCAAATTCATACCACTCCACCTTGTTTCTACCGCTGGTATATGACTTATACCATGATTTTGGGACTCCTTGCAGGTGCATGGCAGCAGTGGCTACTCTTTTAACTGAGTTAATAATATTTGGAAATATTCCTCAGAGTCTTGAATCCAGCATACTGCATCATCTCCTTCATTATAGGCTGGGAATACTAATTTAAGGTGCTTCAAGTCTTTATCTCCATCATGCTCATTTATCACCTTACTCCTTTCCATCTTAGTATTTTTTGGATCCTTAAAGACTCCTTTACTGGATTCTCCTTTTTCCATGGGTTTCTTAACCATGGCTTTGTCATAGAAGGGATTATTGAACTCCCTGTTACCCTCCTCTCCATCTCTAGTTTTCAACAGGTCCACCACTACATCCATAAACTTGTCCAATTTCTCTTCCAACTGACTATCTCATTTGTAGTCTCTCCTTATAATTTTCCAATCCAACTGACCCTGCTGGTGCAGCCCCACTCACAATTCCACTACTACTTGCTCTACACGTCATTATACTAACTGCTCAACAAATGGCTATTGGTAATTCTTGTAATTTTAGACTCAATTTCCTGAGTTGCACACACTCCTTGCAACCAATCTTATTAAAACCAACTTAATTGAAGTGATTACCTCTGGTTTCCTCTTGATTATCCTGGTTGCAGGCTATAGGTCCTTGTTTTGCAAATAAAATTGAATAAAATTTCCTCTTGATCGTCTCATGTTGGGCTTGTCCTATATTAGTTCTCCCTCTCTAAAAAGAATTTGATATCCTTACAAGCTTCAAGTTAGGCAAATTTGTAGGACGTGAGAGTTTACTTCGTATTCTCTTTGACTATTGAGTGAGTTTTTTTATAAGCGACATGATGTGCATCTCAATCCTAAAGCCATGTAAATACTAGAATGGCAAACATTGAGTGATGCGGAGCAAGTTATTAGAATGTTAATTTTAATACGTTTGTTTTATTGTTTAGGAATAAATTGTTATTGTACATAATTATTAGTATTATTATTATTTACTATTAGAATATTCTAGAATATAGAATAATACTCCCTCTTTCCCATAAAAATTGCAACACTTGGTTTAAAGTGTGCAACACGGATTTTAAGACACATAAAAACATCTATTTAAATATTTAATTTAAAAATAAAAATAAAATACAACTAAATGTATAACATTTGAATTTACGAAATATTTAAAAATCGTACAAAAATGAGGTATTTAGTTATAACTTTGACGTATCTTAAAATCCGTGCCACACACTTGAAAAAAGTGTTAGAATTTTTATGGGACGAAGGGAGTATCTTGATACGTATTAGTAGTAGAGTTATGTTAAGATTTTTATAGTAGAGGCATATTAGGATTCTTAGGGAGATTTTAGGGATTTTTCTTGTTCATTAAGTTTAGGAATTCTATATAAGGTGATGTAATCTGTTATTTTCAACATGTTTGAATAATATTATGAGTTGAGTTATGAGTTTTGTGTGCTTGTGAGAGGCTCTTGGAGCCAAGTTATCCCTTTTTACCCCTCCCTAACCCTTGTCCCACATCAGTTTGGTATCAAAGCCAAGGTTCCACCACCACCACCAAAAACCCTAGCCACCTGCCTATATTTCTCTGCCAAAAACCCTTGCCATATGCCCATATTTCTCAGTTAAAACCTATCTTGCACGTACCACAACCACTGAACCAAAAATCAAGTACCCAAACACCTAACTAGGTTGTTAGAACGCGTCGTCAGATCATCACGTTAGATTGCCTCAGACCTCTGCCTCCCTCTCCCTGCTACTCTTTGCTTGACGCTGCAGCTGCTTCTGCACTTCTGTTTTAAAGTTATTGCTGCGTTTTCTATATCTCTGCTGCTGTTGTAGTTTGATTTGAGAAAGAGCAGTCCTTGCAGAAAAGGAAAAAAGAAATGGATTCACCAAGTATTATTGCACTTCATGTCCTTAAGATACGGATTGATTTGTTAGTATATATAATAGAAAGGACTCGACCGCATTATGGTCTGGAATATTGGGAATTGATTGAGCAATATGATTAATGTTAGTTACGCCTTGCTCGTCTAAAGGATGAATATAAGGATGCGAAAAGTTTGCTTCAAACTCCAAATCATAGTCCGAAAAATAATCATGTGAAATCAAAAGAGGAAACTCGAGCATATACAAGATGAAGATCAGGAAGAAGCTGTTTAGGATAATGGGCAAGGTAGAGTTGAGGTTCGTGGTAATCAAGTTAAAGAAATTCAAAATCCAATTCAAGAGGTAAAACATATTGATCTCGTATTTCCAATTGGAGCATTTGAGGCTAAAGTTTCTCCGAGATTATTTCTTGAGGCTAATCTATTCATGAAGATCGCGTTGCTTGATTTGGCATGAAAGAAGTTCAAGAACTATTGGGCAATTCTCCTCCAATGGTTCATTGTTCTTAATCGGTTCAAAACTCGAGGACAAGTTTTTTTCGGAGTAGGGGAGAATGATGCGGAGCAAGTTATTAGAATGTTAAATTTTAATTTGTTTGTTTTATTGTTTAGGAATAAATTGTTATTGTATATAATTACTAGTTGTATTATTATTTACTATTAGAATATTCTAGAATATAGAATAATATATTGATATGCATTCGTAGCAGAGTTATGCTAGGATTCATATAGTAGAAGAGGCATATTAGGATTCTTAGAGAGATTTTAGGGATTTTTCTGATTCATTAAGTTTAGGAATTCTATATAAAGTGATGTAATCTATTATTTTCAGCATGTTGAATAATATTATGAATTGAGTTGTGAGTTTTGTGTGTTTGTGAGAGGCTCTTGGAGCCAAGTTATCTCTTTTTACCCCTTCCTAACCCTTGTCCTACGCCGTTGAGGGGCAAAACATCTCATAAAAGGGTATCTAGTAGTTTGTCAACCTGATGAAGTAGCCAAGCATCTCTTTGTTGCCCGTAGCTCAGTGTTGGTAATCCAATTTCAAGCAATATCGTATGCCCCGATATGGCTCTATGAAGTTGAGGGTAAGTTTTTAGCTTATTCAGCTATTCACCATGAGTAACAGTCAAACCTTGTAGGCTAATAAAAGACCATACAAGGTAGTTGATGGGTGTGTGAGTGAGTTTCTAGGCAATGGCCATTTTTGTAACCAAAAAAAAAAATTTCTGTGAAGAAGTATTTTTACTAGCTTGAGAGGATACTGGTAAAGAACCAACTAAACCCTGCTACTCCTTCGAATTTTAGTCATGGAAGGAGGTTTGATGTTGCTGTGTTGCATGTACTTGTCATTTTTGGATTGCATATTAGATATAAGAAACACTCCCCTGTTCTATGTTTGCTATTGTGATTGGAGGTTCCCTGCAATGGAATTTTTCTGAAAGACTTGAATTATCTTCTTCTTTTTCATTATCTAATGATTATGCTTTTAGTTTTCTATTTTTGTTCGTTAAATCCTCTTTCCATTTGTTTTCGTCGGAAGAAGCAAACTGACATTTTCTTTTTCTTCCTCTCTAAAGGATAACTTACTCAGAGAGTTTGGGGATAGGCATCCAAATTTTTGGTTTCTAGAGTTACTCTCGAAGAAGTGCTTATTTAGTATCTTTAGTTCTGAGCATATCAGTTGCATTTTGAATCATCTGTCCCGGGAAAGGTTTGGAGACAAGCATATCAATGATTCTTCTATAAAACTACTTCTGGTAAGTCCAACTGCTTTTAGGGAAGAACTTAAAGCTTAAACTTTTGCATCTTTATACTTAATATGTGTGTTACCGGGTGTCTGCATCATATAGGCACACATATACACACACAAAAAAAAACAAATAGTTGTATTTTTGACAACCTAGATATTGGTTCTTAAATGTCAAAAAGAGCTTTGTGTATTAAATTTCTTCCATATCTTGATATCTGCGTCTTGTATAAAAAATTTCATGAACGGTTGTAAAGGATGGCTCTCGAAATGTTTGACTTCCTAAAACATGATCTGCATAGTTTAATTTTTATAGTTATTTATTTTCATAAGAAAGCAAGTAGGTAAATCTGATGCAGTGTCCCTTGCTGAAAAAAAAATTTCCCTGATAATTCTATGCTTAAACAAATTAGTTTTATCTATGTGTCAGTTGAAATTTGTCTATATCTCTATGACATTATTTCAGCTTGATTGATTTTAAAATTTATGGCTCCATGAGTTTAATGATACTTTTCCACTCATCTGAGAAAAAGAAGCTAGACTATGTACAAAGAGAAACACCTAGCATATTTTCTCTTTTCAATGTGCTCATGCACAACTCTCGCAAGGGAGAATTCAGAAAAGAAGCACACAAGATGCCTGAGCAAGTTCACCCGTTCCAACATCATTTTCTTAACTTCTTCTCTACTTCTTTATTTTGAAGATTAACATTATTTCATTATTTTTCTTTTTGATAATGGATGTTGCTCGCTTTTATTTAATATCTATATTCTTGTCATTTGCTAGTTAATGAATGTGAGACTTTTAAAAAGGGAAATCTCTGCTATGACCTGAAGGCTATGCTGTAGAATTAAAATATAATATTATACACATTATACATTAATACTTCAAATATGGTTAACTTCAATTAGTAAACGTTTTGGTTTTCAGAGATATACCGCATTATTATTTTTTATAATGGATGTTGCTTGCTTTTATTTAATATCTATATTCTTGTCATATAATTAATTTATAATTACACTATTTATATGCTCAAACAATTATTTCTTATGTTTATTTTTTATATTTGCATTGTTCGCCTCATTTCCAAGAGGCAGCACCTTGCTTTTTGTTTGCACCTTGCACACAAGCCCTAAGGGGACCTCAGTGCATCTTTTGTCTTTCACAAGTATGCTCTATTTTTTCTTTCTATCATTATCTTTGTTCTATGTAATAGGTCAATAGAAAGTGTAATTAATATGCTGTAAATTTTGCGCCTGATCATTAATTTTTTAATTTTCCCCCTCCTATTTTATCTGTCTAGACTATTATCAGCAGTTTTCCATCACTTCTAAGAGGTTCAGAAGAGCAGTTTTGCTGTTTGTTATTGGAGGAGAACTTTGCACTCAATGAAGACCTGATTCAATTGATATCTAAAGCAGGTCCTTCTATTTCTCATAAGCTCAGGTAAATTTATAGTATTTTGTGATGACAGTTTGTACACTTTTAAGTTTGAGTTGATCTAAGATTAAAGTTTATGAGAACAAATGGATGCTGATTGGTATTGTTACTTGTGCCTAAATTGGCTTAAAATAGAACTTGTTTGAAAAATGAATCAACATAATTTCTTCAACTTGATGCAGAAAGAGCAATAATATTTATTATTATTGTGAAATTGAATTATCATTTATATAACATCGTTAGATTAGGCAGAGGAATCCACATTTTCAGTATATACCTTTAGGACTTCGTTTTCTCACTTTATAAGATTTAACAATGATACTGAGAATGAAATCCATTCTACACCATGTGCTAAATCATTATGTGTAAGGTTCATTCCTTGCTTCATTCCTTCCCACAAGATTATGTGTATTTTTAAACTTATCCTCTTAACTAGAGATTGTTCATTCCATCACAACAAAAATTTATACATAATCTACCATTTCTTCATTCTCATATTCCTCTCATAATTTTGTGATCCTTGTCTTCCACCAATATTTATCTTCTTACCCTCACATTCCATTCCATCCAACCAAACGCAACCATAGGGTTTCCAACCTTAGTGGGGCTTTATTGTCCATACAAGGAGATGTAACCCATTATTTTTATCGGAAGGAGCTGATGTTTAAGATTTACACTGTATTTTTTTGCTTTTCCACCTGATTAACATCCTCCTTTGCCCACTTTAATCCATATCCTTCATCACAGCTTCTCTAGAATCAGATGGATGTGCAATGAATACTCTCAAATTGTACTCTATCAAGTATCTGCAATGGCTTTCTCTTACCTAACAAATTCTGGACATCATTGAACAAAAACCCACATGAGCGGCATGCTCTCATGCAGCTCTTTGCAATTGATATCTGGAGTTATTATGTTAGCATACTGCTCAAACATTGCATATCAATCTATATGATATCTATTGCAGTATTGCTGTGTTTGCAAATTGAATATATATTACTCCGTATAATAGTTAATGCAAGCTTTTTGCAGTTACTTTCCTATAATGTTATATTTATAGTTGAATAAGTATCAACCTGATATAGCTGGAGGGTGTTTAAAATAAAAATGAGGACCAGTATTTATTTGAAAGTGTTTTCGGTACAGGTACCAATTTGAAAGTGAGAATTGAGTACAATTACTATAAGTTGATTCTCAAAACCAATTAATTTTATTATACCTTACAAATGTCTTCCTTCTACAAACATGTTTTTGGGGAAAAAAGAAATGGGTTCACTTCTCTTTCATCGTTTTTCACCTTTTCTGATGGTAAAGCTTCCCTCTGAAATCCGTGTGCATTGGACATTTGTGACACCTTCTAAATACACTTCTGGTTTGGAGCAAGCTGTGCACCTTGGGCTTTCTTTAAACATAGAAATTTGGCATTTTACATGAAGGAATTTATCTTATTGGTGTGACTTGATGGTGTTTTGGGACCTCTTCTTAAATTAGTTTCTTCTTACACATTGGAAGTGGAATAGCCTTTTTTCCCCATAAGAAAAGAGAGACACAACAGCAAAACTAACTTTGTTACTGCGGAATTCTTTCCTGTTTCTGGATTAATTGATTCTTATATTTTGTCAATGTAGTGATTTATATCCTTTCTTGGAGAGGATATGCCTGGAGGGAACTCGCAGTCAGTCTAAACATGCTGTTTCTGCACTTGCTGCATTAGCTGGTTCTTCTGAGCAATGGGTTTTCTCAAAGTTATGCAAGGTCTATTACTCTAAACCTAGTATATAATACTATCCTCCTTTCTAAAATTAGAGATATACTTTGACTTTTTTGAGTCAAATGACAACATATTGAATTTCAAAATTAATGTCAATTTAGTTAATTTTAGTTGGTGCAATTAGTTGATTCAACCTTAATTCACTGTACCATTTACCCAAAATTTTGTGAATTGTTGGTACACTTGGTAGTTGACTTAAGCTCCTCCTACATGCACATAAGTATCTAACCCAAATGTTTCGATAAGGGATGGGCATAGTTGTTAGTGATAATCATATAGAGTATCAAAAATGCCAATATCGCATTTCATGCATCGTATCATGAATTGAATCGCACCATTATAAGCTAAACAGAAGATCTGATAATTTATAATTAAACATATTTATAACAAACTTTGTTGGTCAAACAAGCATATTAGTTTGACTATAATGAATTAATTAGACCACAAATTTATTAAGGATCAAAATAACTAAGTTTATTGGATAAGCTGACATATTGGCTTGTCTTAATGTAAAAGTGCGTTACAAATACTGTTATGACCTAAAAATCATTCATAAGTAGGCAAATAGTATTTAAAATACTCTAACTAGCTTAATATTCCTTTTCAAAGGAATCTAAACTGTATTGTTATCGTATGAATTGTATCATACAGTATATGCTTGCAATGAGGTGATAATTTTAACATGCCCTATGATACACATCTAATTGCCTTTGCATCTTATTGCATCATGCTGTACGAATTATGTATCTTATGGTTTTATAAACCATGTAATGGGATATGTAATTAGGTTTAATGTTACTCAATATTTGTACTCAATATTTGCAATAAATGGTACTCTTTCATGTAGAATAGAGGCTGCATAGTAATTGTCTACCGATTCTATCTAGGACATTACCATAATAATTGATTGTTTCATACTCTCTAAATTCATAGGCAGTATTGTTACATAAAATTCTTTATTTATTGGGTGCTGCCATTTTGATGCGTGCGCGTGTATATATGTAACACTCCCTTCCTAAAAAAATTGGAATGGGTTATTACGTGCAGCATTACAAGCCACAAGAACCTGTACAGCACTGTTAACTCCAAAATATTATAGGAGGGTGTGACAAAAGTTTAAATACCAGGCCATAAGTAAAAAGAAGATTTGGAAGCTATTGAAAAAAATCAACAAGTTTCTTCAAATTATTTTGATCCTCACTATGAATCAGATTTCAAGTTCGCATTTAAGAAGCAAAGGAACTAAAAATTCACAGGAAAAAAAATCAAATAGTCTGTACCTTAATAGAGTTTGAGATGTAGCAAAATACTTCCAAATCTTACACAAAAATTGAAATTAAAAACCAAAAAAATTAATACTCTACATTTTTGCCTGATCCAAAAATTGACATACCTATTTCAAATGAGCTCACTAGTTGAAACTAATTATCTCGATAGGTTCTTTGTTGTCTTCTCCTCTTCTATTTTTCAACTTGCTCTCTGCTTCAATTTTGGCTGGAGTTGCTGCTGCCCTCCTGTGTGCTCTGTTGCTGCTGTTCAGTGATGAACGTGAGCAGCAACGAAGAAACAAAATAGAGATAAAAAAGAACGTAGTTACCCATTGTTATCTCTTTTTTATATACATTTTCTTCGAACATTTTTTTTGCAGAATTCCCGCTAATGGAAGCTTAGTTATTTTGGTTATAAGAATTTTGAAATCTATACGGCATACCGCAACCGGAGTCCTTTTGTTCTAGTTGGAATTATTACTGTTTCTTTTGTTCTTATTTCAGTCGTCTTTTGGAATTTTAAGCTTGTACAGTGTGTTTACATGCTCTCTCTAATTCAAAATAGGTAACCAATATTGACTTTTGAAAAGTCAATATGAGACATTTTTAAAATTGAAATTTATATGGCCAATGAAAACATTATATTGAAGTTGATTCATAATTAGTAGTACTGGAATCTGGATAGAAAGTAGAATACTCATCGTTTAAGTCTACAGAGGTGATCCTCTTTGGGCAGAGGGACTGTATGATAATATGTTCATTTTGAGTTTGTTACTAGCATATTGATTTACTAAATCCTGTGGTTAGAAAGATCTTAACTTTTGTTTGTGTACACTTGTAGTCACTTGTGGATGCTCTATACAATGGGCGAAATATTCCAACTGTGTTGCAGTCCTTGGGCTGTTTGGCGCAATTTTCAGCTCCAACATTTGATGCACATGATCAGAAGATCACACAATATATCTTTGAGAAAATTTTCCAAGTAACTGATGTTAGTTTCATGTTTTTAGTAATTTATTTCTTGCTATGCTTGTGTAATTTGAAGAATTTAAATTTTATGCTTTCACTGCTGTCTTATTTTTTACTCCTTTTGCTTAGGTTGCAGAATCAGATAATCTAAGTTCATGTGATAAGGCTTTTAATTCTACCAGTTTATGCAGATTAAAGGTAAATATAGTTTTTGAGAACAAAAAAATGTGTCAATATCTCCATAATTCTCATGGGGTAGAATGTTAAGAACTTTGGGACAATCTATTGTGGTATAATATATGTGCAACACATATTCAGTGTGTTGTTCGTGCTGTTGATGTACTCAAATTTTTTACCTTGTGTATATGGAGTAAGATTTACTTATGTATACCTTGTGTATTAAGATTATGTTTTACCTTGTTCAGATTTTTGGGCTTAAAGCACTTGTCAAGAGCGTTTTACCACATCAACATACTCATGTTCGTCGTCAAATTACTAAATTACTAGAAAAAATATTGCAAATGCTTCGAAAGGATGACTTTGCAGACATTAGAATCTCTTGGTATGGTTTCTGCATCTGTAATGGATGCCCTTTCACTATTCAGTGTGTGGTCTTCCTTTTCCAGATCTGTTATTGGTCTCTGAGCTCAAATTCACTTGATGATTTCCTTGGGTTTGAAATTTTATAAAGTAAAGCAGTATGCTTAATATCAATAAAACTGTCTCGAGAACTATCTCAGAAAATTATGCAGAAGTAATTTTCTGAGATGAATTTTTCGGAATGTTCATTTGAGGAAGGAAATACTATTTACTCATTTTGGGCAAGTAAATAACATAGAACATCTATTTTATTGACAAAAAGGTTATTATTGTTATTTTTGGTCATGAATCTTGTAGTACTGGTGACTCCGCAAATCATTGTAGCCCTGTATGACATTTAAATATTGCCATAATGGTAAATTACAATTGCACAGAACTACTTTTATTTCAGACTGAACCTTTAAATTTATGAATTGCACATTGGTCCTTTCATTTTATATAAACACAATTACATATTTGTTGATATTATGTTATTTGGTTACTGTCGCTGAATTGTTCTCCTTTGAGCTACTTTTTGAAGCACAATTGGTGTGCTTTTTGTGTAATGCAGTGAAGCTGACAAGCTTCAGACCAGGTTAGCTGCCGCAAAGTCTGTTCTTCGGCTTTCAAGAAGATGGGATTTGTATGTATCACCACAGATTTTCCACCTTACTGTTTTGATGGCCAAGGTACTCAGTGCATTAATGTTGGCTTATTTGGTTGACGAGGATGAATTTGCTATTTATACAGTATTGTTTTAATGTTAGATTTGCCGAGTTAATTTATGTTATATTTCTTGAGTTCTTGTTCTAAGGTTGTCTGAGTTTCATTGTAAGTATGCACTAATAGAGGATATTTATCAAGTATTTAAGAGCTAATTGTTTGAATGATTATAGGATATTTATTGGTAGTGTTTATGTTTACTATAAATCATTTTCAGTTTCTTCATCATTTATAATTTCACTCAAAGGTGCAAAAATTCTTTCATCAGATTTCGTGAACACACATCCTAATATGATCTTTGATGCTGCAAAAGAAATTCGTAAGATTCTTTTCTTAAGTGTTATAGCACACGATTTGCACAATTCCTATTTCCTGGAAGTCTGCGAAGCTCTTGATAAAGTAATCTTGATTTTGGGTTATTGCCATGTATTCTTTCTTTTTACCCAACCATTCGTGGTGTTCATTTATGATCTACATAGTTCAGGATCTAGCGTTCCTCTTGCAGTGCAATTATTTGGATGTTTTACCTTATGCAGGCAGAAGTTTGTGACCCTACCTTGCTTGAGCAGGCATATTTTATTTGTTAGAGATAGTTGTATAACTGTCAAGTAGTTCAGATATAATTATTTGAATGACTGTAGGATATTAGCTGAAACAATGTCTTCAAGTTGTGCTTACAATTAAAAATAATCTCTTCTATTTATGTGTTTTAACTTGCACGCTGCATGTGAAGTTTCTTTCTAATTAAGTTTTAGCTTCACATTTTAGGACCCATCATCCCTGGTACGGAGAAAGTTTGTTGACAAAACTTACAAACTTCTGAAGGGCCACATTCTTCCTTCTAGATATGCTTGTGCTTTTGCATTTGCAGTGTCAGATTCTGAGAAGGATCTACAAGAAGACGTGAGGTTTTCATCCCTTGTTACATTTTCATCAACTTGGTATAAGACTGTCATTTTGTATTAAAATGTTTACCGACTCTTTCTTATTGTAGTCTCAGAGATATATGGAAGAATTTATAAGGGAATATAGCAGAAAGTATCATTTGCACCAGAAAACCGCAAATAAGGGAGGATTGACAGATCATCCAGTGTATGTGGTGGTTTTCTTGATTCACATTCTTTCTCATGATAGAGCTTTCCCCTCTAAAGGGACCGAAGATGAAGAAATTTTCACTCGGTTTTGCAGGTAATTGTGCACACACGCGCGCGCACACGCACACACACAAACTCACAGATGGGATGAATTGCTTTTTTCGCTATCACAGTATGCTGTATTAATTTTTCCATCCCTTCGCAGTCCACTTCTATATACCTTACAGGCTTTAGTAAATGCTGGTGATGACATAAATCCTGTGAATGATGTTGTCTCAAATCTGAGAATTATTTTCAATGGTATCAAGAGGGCTGAGGATGCTATCGATGGTCAGGAAACTCCTGTAAGTTTTTTCAAACTGGATGATTTCTCTTACTTATTGCCTATCAATCACTGGTACAATGGTTTTTTATTGCAGAAACTGCACGTCCTAGCAGAGTTTGGAATCTCTTATTTAAATGCATTGAAGAATATTACCATCCAAAAGTCTCATTCTCCAAGTCATATATTGCTGCCATCATCACTTTATAAGATTGGACTTGCTGTGAAAGGAGTGGCAAGTTAGAAAACCTCAGTTTAGTGTCAGTTGCATATGAATTTCTCGTATATCATTGTGTAATATGTCCTTTGCAGGCTCATTCTGGTGGCTCTGACAGAAATATTTCGAAAGAGAATCTTCATGGTTTTGAATCTGAGATATCATGCGTATGTTTCTAGTGTTCTTTGTTTACTGCGTCATGGTTCTTTGCAGGCTAATCTAGTACTGATGAACTTGTTTTTATTATATAAGCCTGTAAGGACTGTTCCCGAACTCAGCAGAGAGCATCAAGAGGATTCTTCAGTGGCACATGCAATGAAGTGCAGTTCTTTGAACTTTGTCGCGTGCAAGCAAGTTGGTTGGACAATGAGTGAGATAGGAGAACAGGGTGAGAACCCTAATGCACATGAGATGCAGCAGAATGAAACTGAGAATCATAGACCAGATACTATTGGAAAAAAAAACACGTTTCTCTCTTCATGTCGTCCTGGATCTGCTGGGTTGCATACTGAGTTCTCTGTTGATGATGAGCTTAGTCAGGTTGAGGCTGGAAACTTTGAGCCAGTTGTCCGTAATGAACAGCCCCCGTCGATTTGTGGTTCTCTAGCTATGAGGCCCTTAATATCTCATGAGGACGATCGGCCCAATTCTGATTCACTACGTAAAAGTGATACCATAACAAAATGCAAAACTAAAGTTCAGGAACCATCCAAACATTTCCGAATTGAACAGACAGATCATTGCAGTTCAAAGGTACTTCCTGATACTTACCTTGAAGGTTCTTTCATTTTTCTATTATCAAAAACTAGAAAATGAACTTGATTATCTTGCAATTTTGCATTAAAATTTTCATGTAGTTTTTCTTTTCGAAAATGTAAGATCTATATGGACTTTTGAAAATTCAAACTTGAAAAATTCCAAATTTGCAACTGATGAATGCTTTTAATTAGTAAAAGACACTAATGATTTTTAATAACTACATAAAGTAATACTAACTACAATTTCTATTGTTCTCATAATTTAATCGAATCATTTCGATACTAAATTTGAAAATGCCTAAATTCATCTGAAACCTATGATGAGTCAAAGATTTTTTAAATTCTATTACGTTCGGAATCACAGACCTTTATGTAGTACTTTTATTAGCTAAGGTTGTTTGTCTTACAAGTACCAGGTCCTTGCTTTTACTTGAGGGCAGTATGATATCCTGCATTGTCTAATTCACTTTGTTCTCTCTTTCAAATATCCTTACATTTTAAACAATACCACATATTATTCTTTGGAAGGCAGATGATACCAAGGTGTCATGGCATATGCTATCTGCGGTCTTCGAGGTGATATTATGCTCATTGATGAGATAATGGCCGGTATTTTAACAAGATAAGAAATATGGAGAAACGAATTGGAGTCTAAAAGATTTAAATAAGAGTAAGACAGAGTATGTGAAATGTGAGTTCGCTGCAATAAGAGAACAATAATTGGGGAACATGCTAGGCTATAAGGTACTCAAGAAAGATGCATTTAAATATTGGGGACATATTGATGAAGATGTAAGCCATAGATTCAGGGCATGTTGGATGAAGTGGCACATTGCATCGAGATACTTCTGTAATCGTAAAACCCATGTGAAGTTAGAGGGAAAATTCTGTGAAATAGTAAAAAGGCCTGCAATGTTGTGGGGAGCTGAATGCTGGCTAGCAGAGAAACTACATAAGACAAAGTGGGAGTAGTGGAAATGAGGATGTTACAAGGATTAAAAAGATATGAAGATATTCGATTAAATATTGGAGTAGTACCAATGGAAGAAATGTTGAGGGAACATAAATCGGGATGCTCCAATGAGAAAAGAAGTTTGCTACCGAGAACATGACATAAAAGGGAGGGATCGACCAAAGCTTAGGCGAAGGTAGTAAAATAAGATTTGACTTGGAAGATATATTGGAACAGGGTGGAAGAAACCTATTAGCGTTGGCTCTCTCTCTCTCTCTCTCTCTCTCACACACACACACACACACACACACACATTTTATCACCTTGAATGAAATGAATACCATTTTCTTTTTGCTTTTCTCAAAGTGATCAATATCTTTATCACCGTATATGAAATATGTAGATATTAGCATCCAGTAGAAACTTCCATTTCGACTTATTTATCTTGTTCCCGTTTCTACTGATTTTAGAATCAACTGATCTTGGTGACCAGATTATGTTTCAGACTCTGTCCGGACTTGAGAATTGCAATTACCTACGAGTAACTAAATTCCTGTTACTGTATCTGAAGATAGTTGATTCATTATTTATATTACTGCAATAATGAGCGACTGGGAATGTGTTTTTGTTTCTTTTCTTTTGACTAACAAGAATGTGATGTTGTGACAGGATTCAAGCAGTCTGCCGTCATTGAACAGGTAAATTGTTCACTTTTGGACTGGACATATTGTGTGTTTATCGCGAGTTTACACATATTTTGCAGTTTTATCATCATCTGTTAACTCGCGGAACTCGACTTTTTGGGATTAAAGTCGTCAGATGTTTATGATTATCCTTTCGTACCAGATCTTTAATTATTCTTGCCATGTTTCCGATATGCTGCCATGATATGAGTGCATCATACGGGATACCATAAATCATCCTAATATTTTTTGGGGGGATTCTGGTGCTGCAAGACTCAAAAAGTATTTATTCTATATATAGGGATTATGGCAACCATAGAATCAAAGCTGGTTTAATGAAGTGGCATAATGCATATGGGTTCTTGTATGATTGTCAAATTTCGGTCAGACTAAAGGGAAATTTTTATAGAACAGAGCTAAGTGTTGGCCAGTAAAGAAACAAGATGAACACAAAATGGAAGTAGCTGAAATGAGGGTGTTAAGGTGGATTTGTGGTCGTACAAGGATGGATAAGACAAGAAATGAAGATATTCTATGAAAAATTAGAGTTGTACCGGTGGAGGAAAAGATGAGAAAATATATGTTGAGATGGTTTGAGCATAAGAAGACATCTAGATGCTCCGGTGAGAAGGAGTTTATTTTAAGATTTTTTAAATATTACGTTGTATATATTTTTCCTTTTCTTCAATTTATTTTTTCCATTTTTTATTTTCCCTTATTCTTTTTGGCCATTTTTATTTAGCTTTTTGTTTATTTTTTTTATCTTTTATGGGTTTGTCAGTTGTTAGCACAACTTAGTTTAGGTTAAAGATGGCATTGATGTTAATGTTGACCAAGATAAAGTTGTTAAGTGGTCAAATAATTTATTTAGAGTTTTATGTTGGGGTTAAATCAACTTTTGGTGTATGTACAAGTACTTTGGTAACAAAGTGATACCTGAAGTGAAGAACTTCACGAGTCGGTACCGAAACTGAAAAACTGTAACAATTTGTTGAATTCTAGGGTTTTCTCAAGGTTTTTGTGTAAAATTATTCAAGTACTAAATTAATTATTTTGTCACTTTTAGGTGCTAAATAGATATTTTCAATACATGTACAGGTACCCAACATAAGTTAACCCCCAAAGAAAATTAGATGAAACTCGAAGATTTAACAAAATGTTAAATTTTATTAGTTTGGGTATGAATTTGTTAAGTTTTCACTTCGGGTACCAATTTGTTAATGAGGTACTTGTACAGGCACCAAAAGTCCAATTATCCATGTTGATCGGGACATGTTAAGTGGCAATCAAAACAGTCCACTGCCACAGCCACTGTCACTGCTGCTAGTCTACCATCTGATAATCGCCGCTGCCCCGTCCTCAGGACTCGTTATCATGCCCTCCACTATTCGCCCAAGCACCGCAGTGCTCCCTCCTCCTCTAGTCTATTTCTTTAGTTGCATCCTATTTAGTAACTTTAAAATTTGCGTCGACTTCATATCCTATGTCTCACAAAGAGTTGAGCAATCTAATTTTTGTCCCAAAAAAAGTAAGTACAAAACAATGTAACATCTAAAAAATCTTAGCCTTGCAAGAATACTCGAGAGCAATCATCTCACACAAAGGTATCATGGATTTTATATATGGTCTAGTTCCAAGGGGTATAATGGGAAGCACGCTTCTTAATACTGATTTTCATCAAGAGAGTGCAAATTCACTCACCCTTTTTGGAAGTGAGGGAGTATTACCCAGGTATTCACTACTTGTTTTGTTTTGATTTTTCACTTACAAGTCAAACCATCTCAAACACTTGCTTATAATTTTTCAATTTAAATATTTTATATTTGATATTGTAATTTTGAAATATAAGTTGTTTCTGAACATGCCTTTATGACAAAGTAAATCTATTAGGGGTTTCTATAAGTTAATTTTATGTTTTATGCAGATGAGTTTTGTTTCTCTTTTGTGATAAAGAATCGTCATGCCTTTTATTTTTTCTAAATAAATTGCATCTCCAGAAAAAGGAAAAACGATGTTTATCTTTCATCATTTAACATGAGCTTTTGTGAGTCCAAATTTATTCATAATGTATGCCAAATGATAATATTTGTCTCTTATTTGCATTATTTTGACAGTGATTGCAGGGAGCTTTCTGCTATTAGCAGTTCATGCAATGTGACTGATGTATTTATTGCCGATGTTCAGCAACACATGCGTAACTTGCCAATGGAGGAAAGTGCAGATATTTTAAACAAAAAGCTCCCTCTGCTAGGTAACAACAGTAATAATTTATCTCTCTTGTTGCCCCTATATATGGTCCATCTAGTCAAACAAATCATCGCTTGTGATGACTGCAGTTCATATTAGTGGTAGTTTTTCCATTTTCCGATTAAACCTGAGAGTTTTGTTGGATGTGAGCAGCAATTTTTCAGCTTTTATATGGAAAGATTTAATTGTTCTTCTAAACACTTCATTGTATAGAACTCTCGTAATTTGTAAATGTTTGATGTCACCAATAAATGTTGTGGTCTTTGTTTCTTATTCTATTCTTTATAAGAAGAGGATCTATTTAACCGAGTAGTTCAACGATCAGTTGCCATGTATTCACAATCAAAATCTGGGATAAAGCCCATCTAAATGTTGTGTTTTGGAATCTTGGTTTACTTACAGTGACAAAATATTTTGATTAATCAAATTCCATTACTTCTGGTTCAGAAAAAGAGAAGAAAGGACAAGTTTCTGTTGGTGCATATGTCTCTGAAGTAACCAATACAAGTCAAGGAGTGGTAAGAAAAACATTCTCTGCCCCTTGTTTCTCACTTCATATAGCGTATTATTTTGTATCGCTGTATAACGCCACATTTGTCAAGTCCCATTTTTTTCTACTCAAGATTTTGAAATCTATAGTAATGGTTGAGGTTGAATGTAACTGTGTAATAAAGAGGTGGAATGTTGGTACCAGATCTATTTTCTCTGGACATTCAATTTCTTTGGTCTCTATATATATATGTAAATATACATTTTATATGTGCCTGTGTGTTGCAAATGATCCAGAGTGTTAGTTGGACGAAACATCCTCCTGTCTAAGGCGGGGACGACTATATATAGGAGCGGATGTGTTAGTTCAATGAATGCTAGACAAGAACTGATATATAAATATAAATATAAATGAGTTCAGGGCCTTGCACTTTTTTTTTCCGAGTGCAATGCATGTTTATTTTCATAATTTCAGTTTCCTGTTTGGTAATCTAATATGATTGAAAACTTGTTATACCACGTACGTGTACATACTACATATGCATTCAAGGTATCTCAAAACATGATGCTTCTTCTAATTTATGTGTTTGATGTTTGTTAGATAATGGTGACATGTTTGCAATACCTTCTGTTTTTATTTCAGATTGCTCGAAGGACACGAAGACGGAAAGTTTAAATTATTTGGACATAATTTAGAGACAATAACTCTCCGACGACATAGGACAATACTGGAATGTCAACACTAAAAGCTAAATATTTTCTTCACCTTTTTAGATGTTTTAGAAAATCCTTCTTTAATGGATGGGTGGGGAATTCTTATATATTGCAACACCTGAGTTATGCATATCATTGACGGAATTAATGTGATTTCACTATCTATTAATTAAAGTTTTGGTCCTCAGAATAACTGCAAGACGGTAATGTTGTTTTTGTGTCATCATTAAATTTTAAAAATATAACTATTATGATGGGAAGAAAAGAAAAACTCTTGTGCCCATGTTTTTGTAATATTCTTACAGATACAGCCCACGCTTTTACATTAAAAAAATTTAATTCTTCCCGCGCTTGTGTGAACATCCAGTGGTATATGTTTTAAATTGAATTTAAGACGGCCACGTACCTTTTTTTTACTATTGAATTTTGTTGTTCTTGCATTAAGAAAATAGTGCACACACAAGCGTGTGACCGTTTGGCTAGTATTAATTATTATTTTACCATTCATCTGAGCTATAGTAACAATATGTAACCCAGGTGTTTCAACAGAATTTAACTTTCCTATATTAGTGTGTGTACTTGTATTTTTAATGGTGATAGTGTAAAAGGAAAAGCTTTTGTTACAATGTGCAATAGAAGTTGATACAAATCACTTTGCAGTAAAAAATGTTGTCACAACCCTTGAGTATAATCTTTTAATATAGGAGCCTTAATCTTAAAAAATACAGAATTATCTTCATGTATAAGTATGCATTAAGAAATTGTTTTATCCTCTAGTATCTTTATACATCAGGAGATATATATTGCCCATGTTGAGTTTCGTTGGTTTTTAAATCAACCAGTACTGTGTTAGTTTTTGTACATCTTAGACATAAACCAGTACTGTGTTAAATTTTTTGTCATCTTGTTAATCATTTTGATCATTTATTTTTTAATAAAATTATTTATTCCAATTTTATATTTAGTAATGGGCAGAACATAATGAATGTGCAGGCTTTTCCTTTAAGTAGGTTCTGCAATACCTGAGCCGAGGTTATGGATTTTATAGTGATAATGGTTGCCCTTTTATTTATATGCGTGAGCAAAACTATAGAAACATCCAACTTTCGACTAACACAAACAAACCTTTGTTTAGACTCCATTTTTTTTTTTTTTTGGCAATCTTAATTTTCTGTATCTTTGATAGACCGAGTGGTACAAGTTAAAAAGTACTACCAAAAATTTAAAAATTTAATCCGTAATTTTTTTTAAGAAAAAAAATCTTACTAGAGTACTACGTATTTGACGTAGTAATGAGGTCCGATGGGACGATCTTATAGCAAATATTTTCTTTTCCTTCTCTTTAATCTTTTCATGGTTCAGAAACTTTATTTTCTTCGATTAAAACTTAAACGTGTAGATTTTTTTACTTATATTCATTTATTTATGAATTTTTATTTTTGGGTTGCTGCCGCTTCCCTTCCAAATTTCTGCACCCGTCCTCTAACTTTCCTTTCTACGGCCAAATGACACAATTTTATTTTATTTTGGTTTTGTTTTATTTTTTTTTTGGTTCGTTTTCTCCTTTGTTTGTGAAATCCGATAAATACTTTACGGAATCCAGCGGTTAATTCATATGGTGAAAGCGGTAATATGTAAACATATGGAAAAAGAAGATATACCAATCTTGCCATTAAAACTTTCATGTTCTAATTTTGTGTTTCATACTAATTAAAGTAGATCGAATCCTTCATGTTCTAATTTTGTATTTTGTATTATCTCCCTTCTAAAATTAGAGATACATTTTTCTTTTAATGTATTACAATTTGCAAATCATATAATTTCATTTGTGATATAAATTTTTAAAAATATAAAAATATAAATAATTTTATTTAGAAGTATTCGTAGTATACTCTATGTTATCTCACTTCAAAGTTTTTAAACAACTTTGAATTATAGAATTTACAAACATATTTCGTGAATTAAAATGTATCTTTAAATTTGAAATCATATTATTTAAAGTAAATATAATCCTATGGATTGAAAAAAATAAAAAGAGAGGAAAAAGTCGCATCTAAAAAATATGACAATAAATTTTTATATATTTTAGTGGTATGTAAGACTATTTATCATTGACAACTATAATTTTTCTCAATTTTGACGGTTATAATGAAAATACTAGACCATTTTCGTAAAAGTTTATACAAATTGACACACTTTCATATCTTTTAGTACCCCTCCTATCCATGCGGTTGGGTTTAGTACTTAAAAAAAACTATGGAACATACATGATCAGATCAATCATACATCCGTTTATTTTAACTTAAATTTCAAAAAAAAAAAAAGATTTTAACCATATAGTTTACACTATAAAAATCTAGAATCTCTAAAATTTAAATTAAACAGGATCATAGATAAGTTATCCAAGATTATCTTAATTATAACATGTTTTGGTCATTCAATTAGCAATCTAGCTATGTAAAGGCAAATGACAAATGGGGTGCATGTGATGGCTAATGATTTAGCACCTTGGTAGGGATAAGGCCTAACATATGCTTCCTTACAGAGGTACTGACCAAACATGCAACTTGGCCAAAATTCTTCCAAGGCAAAGTCTTTGATGGCTATGAATTCTAAAGGGAAACTAGGAGAAGGTGGAGCTAATATGAGTGGAATTCTCGACCTCCTCAAAATGAAGACTTGAAGGGTTTTGATAGGCCTCGAGGAAGCCATGTGCCATGCATGTACATGATTCCCATTGGTCACTTACAATTATGTGATTACAATATTTGTTTCTATGTTAAAAGTTATCTTTTCGGAGTTTGTTGTATTTGTGTCCATAATTGTCAGTTCAAGGCGCTTGTTGATTCTCACTCACTCTCCGACAACCTCTCTAATCGTCTGACAGCAGTTATAGAGGCAATCTGGCCTTACGAGGAGTAATTCCGGGTTGTAAATCTTAGTATTGGCTGATCTTGGCTCAAAACCTACATTAACTTTCGGAACTGCCTAGAGCACACTACATTGCCTGATTGGCTGATTGGATGTCTTCCCTTCGACTTGGCATATGCCTTGCCTGCCTAAGCCATGGAATGCCTTGGGGTACCTCAAGATTGATCATGGCGTTGGCCTATCTTTTGCTTTGATATGCCTTGGTGCATTAAAATGTGTTTGGAGACTTACAAATTAAATGGTTGGAGTCAAAAGGGTGCATGGTGTGTGGTGGTTGGTGACAACGGTATGTGCACGTGTGGGGTTGGAGTTGGGGGGGGGGGGGGGGGCGGGGGGGGGGCGAGTATTGGGTCAACACCCACACACCACACCCCCACCCCCACCCCCCTTATCTTCTCTCATCAAGTGCGTTTTCATGCCCCCTTGGTCATGGTCTCCACATGCTTGAACATTGTGACGATCCTCCTTGGAAGTGAGAATCGACAAAACTTTGGATGCGCATAGAATACTCCTTGAAGGTTAGAAGGTTATTCTTTCATGCCTCACACCTTGATTCCTCTGGTCTTGGGTTGCTTGATCTTAACATGGCATGACAAGATCTCTTAAGAAGCTCAAGGAGCCAAAATTTGACCAAATAGAGAGGCACATATATAATTTAATGAACAAAAAACTGGGGAAACAAATAATTAAAATTAACCCAAAGTATATCCAGAGGCTGAACGGATTATTTCATTGTTTGAACCTTTGATTCCACAAATGTTCTTGTTCTAAAAACAACTCTTCTCTATCTATATGTGCTACAGTCATGCTGACCATTGACTTGAACTTCAATAGAAAGAGAATTCTGAAAGATTTAGCATTAGGGTAAAATCTGAATCTTATACAGTTGTATACTCCTGTCCACATACACACAGGATGAAGAGAGTTTTCATTCATACAGTAAAATGTCATGTCGAGGACAATCTTTCGAGTCTAAAGGTTATTTACATTTTTCCATTTACAAATTACAACAAATAAATTTAACATATTTAATTTCTTGTAATACTAGAAAACCATATTTCCCAACAAAACCAGGATTAACAATATGACATTAACTCCATATTTCAAGGGATACCAATTCAACACCCGTCTGTTATTCACGACTACTGTCGTCATGGTTCTTGCGAGGACTACACTCTCTCCTGAAGGCTTTGAAGAGATCAATAGCAAGAAATATATTTAACAAATTCATGCCGACCATCCCAAATAACGCAAGAGGAAGTTCGATACCCTTGCCAAACTTAGACGCATCTCTGATGAGCTTGATTATAATGAGAAGATGAGATGTGGCTCGCGCAAAAACAAAGGTAACCCAGTTGAGAAACCATTCTGCCATAATGAATTTGCTCTTCCCATCACGAACACCAGCCATCCGCCGCACTTTTCTCGTATGGAGGAATATCGAGTGCAACTGCATAATCCAAAAATACCAGTGTTTAATGGCTGACAAGTGAAAATGAAACATTTTACAATATTGATGCTTTTTGAATTTTCGTGATCTATAAACTGGTTAAAGACACCAATGCCACGCAACTGAACCCCCCCATCCCCTCAACTTAACAACATACTGAAAAAACAAAGGACAGTGCCTTGTAACAGATTTAGTTCTTCCGACATTTCAAGGATTATAACGCTTTAAAATATTAATTAAATTGATGGAAAGGACAACTACTTCCATTTAGGTGAGGGCCTAAGCAACCAACCAAATGAAGATTCTAAGGTACCCTGCAAAGCGTATATGCGAAGGAAAGGCAGAGCCATTGAAGGATTTTGGAGAACTGAGCACTAGTAGCGCAAGATTTTATTGCAACAAGTGACTTTTCACATATACCTTTCAAGTAAATTTCAATCGAGCAAGAACAATCGTCACCTTGTTATAGTAATATAGACCCTACTCCAAATATCTCTACCTCTTTCCCAGAAGCTTCCTCTATCTCGAAAAAATGTGTAAGTTCCTTGAAGCCATTTACATCAGGTTCCTGGCCAAAATTGAATTTCTGCTGCAGGGAGAAGACATTTTCTGAAGCCCATACACTCCTCTCAGTTTGCCAGTACAAGTGTCTTCACAAAACCAGAAGCTTCGGTTATTGAAACATCCCAAACTTATTATTTTAGTCGACCAGAAAAACCCTTGAACTTTTCATCTCTTAACAATCAAACCATTCGAGTGATTTTTTTATCATATATAGCTTTGAACTTGATTCCAGTTTTGCAAAAATGTCCAGTATCAAGGTTAGATCGCTTACCATGGTTAAATCTTGCTGATATGGCATCAGATATGGCGTTTAATATATAATTTTGCTGACATGGCATATTGCTTTCCAATATTACAAAATAAAAACTCACAACATACAAAAATTACGTATTTATAAAAATAATAGCAAACAAAACTTAAAAGCAAAATAAAAGAAATGTTTGCATTCTCGATAAAAGAAAACCAAACAGAATATCAAAATGAAAGGGGTTCCCAAGAAAAATAATCATCATCATATGGTCACCGCTGACTTCCTTCTTCATTCTCAAATCCCCAATTCCGAGATCCCCAGTACGACTATCCTTATATATAGACATCAAAGTTAACTTGAAAATCTGACAAGTCCACTTTTCTTTTCCATCTGCAGTACACAAAGATCTCACTTTGCCTTGGTGTGTCATCCAACAAGCTCAAACCTCTTTCCTTATTGCGAGCCCTTTATTTATCTAATTTTTTCTCTTATTCCAAATCTCCTTCCAAACACACAGTGGTCAGAGATGGCTGCATCAAGTCAGAAAAACACAACCTACGAAGCTCAACCTGAAAAGAGCTAGGTCGTGAACAACCCCTCTTCCATGGTTTCCAGCTAGAAACCCTCCATCCCATTGACCTCCTCTAAGAAAAATTACAAGTTCTTAATAGTGACTGGAGCTAGTCTTCTCAACCATTCTCATGGGGACGGGGGGAGGTTGGTGGGGGCAAAGTTATTTCTATTACAGTAATTTTACTTTCTACCAATGCAAGTGATTTGGATAGACCAATATAGGAACTAGTCAAGATAGAACCATAATGTAAGTTATATTAAATGCTTATAGTTAGAACTAAAGGTAGTAAATGAAATGATAAGCAGACAAGAAATAGACACACCCACAGAGATGCAAATACACACACACAAAAAAAAATTCAAGATTATATTCACATGGATTTCAGGGAAGATAATGAGACACACCTCACAAATTAGAGTGAGAATAAGGTAATTGATTGCAACATTTCGATATAACGCCAGAGTAAAGCAAACAAGAAGTATCAGATGATGCAATAGGATGGATGGTATCCAGCCACTGTATAATCGGTAACATAACATATCCCACTGATCATATGCAAAGTAACCACAGGAAAAGCATAGGGCTGGATATGCCCATGGCCAAGTATTGCCAACCAACTGGGAGTGCTCAAACATTTCAGTTGACAGATTCTTCAGATACCGAATAACCAAAACGAAAACCACTGCATAGAAAATGGAGTTATCTCATAATAGTAATAAGGCAATACAAGAAGGGAATGAATGGCATCAAAAATACTAAATCTGAAATAATAGTAGAATGGCCACAGTTATGATATCCACTTCTGAATCTAGTGCTATTTGCGTCTGTCTTTTGATCTTATCTTTCTAAATAGATGTAACTATAATTTATAGCTTTTAAGTTCAACTATTTCTCAAATATATGAAACCATAAATAGAAGGGGGGGAAAAAAGAATGCCATACATATGCCAACCAGAATAAAAAAATGTCTTCACATGGTTTGACTATTATGCATCACATAAGGAAAAACTTATACATCTCAAGATTAAATATGCAGAAGCACATAGATGCATTTGAACTCCACCTTTAAGCCGAGAGTTGACATTGTGGAGCTGAAAGATGAGGTTCAAAAGGAGGGAAAAGATGAAGGAGAGACAAGAGTCACAAGAAGAAAGACCAGGGAACAAAGTGCACGAACAAGTTAGAAGAAAAATATATTGATTATATATTTTGAGCAAATGCATGAGGCCCGAACTTCTTCAAAAGATTTTCTATCGGCGCAACTTTTTTTGAAATGGTACTCCTTGATCAAAGCATGCGAAAGAGTTCAAGTGACCCTCCTATCATGCTTCTTAATTCTTAAGCAGTTTAAAACTTGTCCACAAGTTTTACTCAAAGGAGGAGAGAGTGATGCGGAGCAAGAAGTTAAAGAATTAATTTGTAATTATCTTTTTTTGTTATTCAGGAAACAATTATTTGTAATAACTTATAGGGTAGCAATGTATTAGAATATGCTATATAGTAGTTAATTGCAAGGATTTTGTTTGCTTATGTAATTAGATTGCTTAGGATACTACTTAACCTCCAAAAATTAGGTTTGTCTTACTTAGGATATGTAACCTTTTAAATATTAAGACTTTAATTCTGAATTAATATGGATTAAAGTTGTTCACTTTTGTGGGTTTATCAACAGTTATGTTTCTTGTGAATCTCACTATTTTTACTTCTTCCAATCTGTCCTAAATCAGAAAACCTAGTGCATTAGTATGGAATCATTTCAGTCAATGGTTTCTGGTAAATACCATATTTATTATGAAAAGAAAGGCTTAACCCTTTTTGTTAGTCCTCAAAGTATGACATTTTTCCACATTTGGCCCCTTCATTAAATTTTGACATTGATTGGTCCCTCAGTATTATAAATTGATTGGAAATTAGTCCATTCTCTTAAATCCACGGTTTTGGACTAATGAATCCCACATTTTGTAACGTTGGAACTAATAAATAACAATTTTTAGTTAAGGGGGTAACTGTATCAGTTCATACTGTTGGAGGACTGCTGAATACTAAAATTAGTTAAGGGACTAAATGTGGAAAAATGTTATTGTTCAGAGAATAGTGAGGGAGCTAACCCAAAAACAAAATCCATCAAACCTTTCTGCTCCAATGTAGTTAATTTAAGTCATTTCCAAAATAAAACCAAAAGATATGGTGAAGCACCCTGAATCCCATTAGAAGAAAGGGAACAACATCAAAGTCAAAACTCACAGTATCACAGACCCCAACAGACAACTGGAAAAAAGTGTCTTATTAAAGTGCATTCAAACAGAGGCCTCATATATAAAATTGACAAGAAATACATCAAGGATGTAAGACACAGAAACAGCCAAAGCAAACCGAGTTAAAATAGGGGGAAAGCAACAATTAAATAAACATAATCTCACATGCATTAAAATAATCTCCACAAAAAAGATATACATATACTGCAAATGACCAATTAAAATAAGAATTAAGCAATAAAGTCCTAGATATGTACTGTCTAAATGATGTACTATATAATAATATCAAGTAGTTCAGGTAAACACACATATACTATACAAACAGAAACGGGAAAAGGGAGAGGATTGGGACCTGCGAAAGAGGTTATGGAGGAATGAAGGAGAGAGACGCAGGTGTTGACAAAGAGAGGATCACGAGAGACCCAATTACGCAAAACCCAGTTGGCGAATTGGAAGAAACCATACCCAATAACAACTGAAATCAACTCAGTCCGCTTGTTGAATAAAATTTCGAAGAAAATAGAGACACCCCACATCACCAGTGTCGCCGTGAAGAATAAGAATGGCCCTGCACCCTTGTTTCCATTCTCATGCCTCGCCATCAATTTTCTCCCTGTTTCTTTCTCTTACTCTCTCACTAAAATTACTTAAACCTACTACCTGCAGCTGCCATCTGAATTCTTGTGCTAACTACTTTAGTATTAAGCTAACAACGATTGATTTAATAAACAAGCAATGAAAGGATGAGGTTTAGTGCTCATAGTCATGTGTGTGTGTCTTAAGGTGTTTAAACTTTAACGATGTCTTTACTGAGTTTTGATCGATCTGAAAAGAAAGGAAGGAGTACAATAAAAAAATAAAAGATCATAACACTTCAAAGTTTTGTTGAGGGTTGTTATTGAGTTTATAGAAAAGAAGAAGAAAATTAACAATTTTAGTAGTTTAAATATTATATCGTAAGTTAAAGATAAAAAGGGTATAATAGATTTATAGTAATTTTTTTTTTCTTAACCAAATTATGCTAATTTTGATGAGAAAATATGGTCAATTTTTTTGTCAATTCTTTTCTTTTTTAATTTAAAAAAATTTAGTAACACAAAAACTAGATAGAAAAGTTAAATTTTTTCTTTTTTATTCTAAAAAAAAAACTCAATAACATAGTGTAAAGAGTGAAAGCTCGCTCCGCCTTTTAGTTAGAGTGGATTTTAATTTGTCTTTCTAAATTATGCACACAAATAAATTCAAAAAAAAAATGTCACAAATTTACTTATTTACTTATAATCTCACACACACACATATATATTATCTACTATTTTAAAGCCTTAAAGGTTTGGGATTATAATATTCGCCCATAATTATTTTGTGTCATTAATTATTTTCTTAAAAACATTACCCACCAATCCAAAACTTCTATAGTTAACTTCCCTTTATTAAATTAACTTTCATTTTCCCAATACATAAAAGAAAATTAGTTCATTCAAAAATAAAATACACACTTCAAAATATAAATTAAAAATATATATATTACACATGTTTGTGTTTGCCAATACGCTAGTTTATATACTATATTTAAAAACACAAAAATATTTTTTTAATCTCATGATTCCGCACTTTTTCTTTATAATATTACTCTATCTAATATTTTTCTTCTCTTATGGTCATTTCCTAATTCAATTTTACTTTCATTTAATTCTCCTAATCCATTTTTATTTTCATTAATTTTCACTTCAATTAAAAGTTACAAAATCAATACTTAGAGGATTTTAAAATAAAATATATGAATCTAATAGAACAAATAACTTTATATGCATGGCTAATTGAATTATGTACAAAATTAATTGTGATATTTGCTAGTTTAATTAAAATAATTATCATACATATTCAAAATTAACTTCATGAAATAAGTATAACAATTTTTAAGTGTATATTGAGTAACTTTGAAATATATTTAATTATAAGTATTTTGAATTATATACATAAACATATTAGAAATTGTACAAATAAAATCAATATTTTAATTAAAATTATATTGTTTGACTCAAAGTATAATTTTTTTTATTATTTGAGCTATTTTTTGAATTACTAACATTTATTATCATTATTTCGTTATAATTGTTTAATAGGCCAATAAATAAGCCCATAATTCCTTATTTAAGTAATCCCTATATATAAATTTTTAGAATTGATAATCTTATTACTTTATAAACAGTGTCTATATGTTATTTTTTTTGATATTTTAGAAAATAATTTAAGTGAAACGTAACTATTAAACCTACATATATTAATAATATAATAATAGTAGTACTAACAATATAGTTTGTACAGACAGTGATTTGATATTAAATCAAATATGAATTTATTGATTATAAAAGTTAAATGTATCTCCTAATTTGAAACATAATTCTATTTAAACTTATTTTCTGTTGTATTTTCCTATTTAAATTCATATACGGAGTATTAGTCTAGGTTATTATATTTGTGCATCTATTACCTTTTTTATTCTAATTTAATGTCATTAAAATTAAATTTATTCATAGTAAGATTTTACTTTGACTTTTTTTATTTTCACATTACTTTCTTTTTGTCAGACATCGATATTCGATAGGCAATAGTTTTACTGTAATTTTGATAAACAAAAATGATATTATACAATTTTTTATGTAATTTAAATTGTTATAGTTCATTAACAAAAAAAAAAATTGTCATGGTTACTCCAAATTGAAAATTTTATATTTTGGCACTCATGCCTTTTATGGGGTTGCGAGATTGTTGATACACATGTTTGTGTTTGTCGATACGCTAGTTTTAATAAAAACTATATGCATGTGTAGATTAGCCTATTAGGTAGTTAAAGTGAGAGTCTAGTCGACTTTTTTGGTTATAGGTTTTAATTATTTTTGACGAGTTGTTTTTTGTAATTATGTTCACACACGGTCTATTTTTTATAATCATAAATAAATTTATATTAAATAAACATGATATTCATATTTATTTGTTAATATATTTAAATAATTGTTTGTATTATTCAATAATTCATTGTCGTATCTAATAATCTTAATATCCCATTTAGATTAGTATGATTTAGTAATTAATATTGACAAAACATATAAATATCACATTTATGATGGCACGTTTTTCTGAATAAAATACTTAACTTTTAATTTTTCATTTTATCACACTAACGTTACTTAAGTTTTCAGACCGACAAATTTCGTTAAAAATACTAACATAAATGCTGATTTGACAACAAATTATCTAATGTGACACATGAAAAATAAATAAATAAAACGATGTGGAATAACAACACATAATTTGCAGTAAATACTAGTCATATGATACACATATGGCTTCATCTTCTTGCCCACAAACATCCTCTTCGTGTTCTTCACAAACTATAGTTGATCCATAAAAAATTCAAGTAATTTTTGGACTACACACATGGGAAAGAAACATCAAGAGTTGTAAAGTTTTCTAATCAAGCCAATATTCATACTTTCTTATCCTAATTCAAATTGGACATAAGAAATATGCATTTTCTTGTTCAATTCTCAATATTCGACTTTATTGCAACTTTGTATCACTCCCACCTTTTGTTACTTCTTCTTTGTCTGAAGAGCTTGAAGCTTAAAAATTATCACAATAGACTATTTGTAGTTTAAACATATTTTAGAATCAGTTGTTTCCCTTTTCAAATTGCAAAGGAAAAACAATTTATGGAAATTATGGAGGAATGATATAATATCAATGTTTCTACTGTTCTTACAATACAAGGTGTTCTAATACTTCTCTCATAACACAACAAACTTCTTAATATCACCGAAAAAATTAAGTAAAAAGTTCAATTTAGAGTACTAATTGTTAGATTATTTTATATAATCTAAATTATATGATCTATACTTTTTACGAGTTTGTTTACTTATAGTATTAATTTATAAATAATTTATGAGTTGGTAATATTAAGTTCATAAGTTAATAATTAATACTTAATTATTATATCTCATAATGGGTCTTAGGAGTATATATTTTGGTAGACAATTGTAACTTTTAAGGCTATATAAATATATAGAGGTAGGGTTGGTGTCTGTTGTCGTCTCATATTTTTCAACTCAAATACTATTGCATCCTAATTATTGAGAGAGGCAATAGAAGACTTTTTTTCCTTCAAGAGTTTGTACAGACGTCAACATTAATGACTTCTCTCAATTCAGGTACACATATTCATTATTCTTATTTTATGAATAAATATATGATTCATAATTAACTATTAATGGTCTAACATGTGGTATCAATGCCAATTATACTTGTTCTTAAAGTAGAATATATTAAATTCAGTAAAACCAATCAATTCAGAACTCTTTTTCAAAAGATATTGCAATTCTAGTAAGAATGGCAACTGGATATTTAATTGTAGAGATAGTGAAGAAGATGATAGAAATATAAGTTTTGAATTTTTGTTCTGGAGAGAAGAAAACTAAGAAAAACACACATTCCCCAACCTTCAATCTCATTGTTGTTTTGTTTTGTTGTGAATTTCATACTACTTGTTTTCTTTGTCATCTGAGTGGTAACATATGACCAGCGCCAACAAGAGAATATATATTACTTCACTAATAATTTTTTCAATATATGTGTTTCAAGTAACATGCGAGTACTTTTAACTATATATTAATTATAACAAAATATGTGTGCTCATAACAAAATAAATAATCAAGTATATATTAATTGTAATGATTAACTACAGTAACGTGTTTATATGTTATTCAATTCAGTATATATTTTTGTTCATGTGCTATTTTGCATATCATATTAATATACTGTTTAATTACTAGTACATGAGTACATATATTTTAATAAATAGCACTAATTTTAATTGTATACTTTTTAATAATATATTTAATATTAATTAATATATTATTAAGTTCTGATATATCATTGAGTATATTAAATTGTGTAATTTGTGATTTTTTAATTATTAAGATTAGTAATCGACCCAACAGAAGGATACTAATTGAGATAATTAAAATAAGACAAAGTCACATGACATATATTTAATAAAAGACAATTTTAATTTGACCCAACGAAAAATTAGAATTTTATTTATTAAATAGAATTTTGCATTACTTGCATATTTATTTCGTTTATGCCCAAAGGTGATGCGTGAATAAATATGTTTGCATTATGTTAAGGAGTTATCATTAGTATGTTATTAATTGGACCAATGAAATATTAATAATGTACACCGATTTCTCATTAAATCTATTTTCTGGGTGTTTTAAACAGATTTATGTAACTAACTTTTGCCCTATGGTTGATTAATTTTAATTGTTGTTGTACCGTGGATTTCTTTAGTTTTACATGAGCATTCTTATAATTTTGATCATATTTCAGCATTGAATCCTGTTACTATCAATAATTATCTCTCTGGAATTGAACCTTTGAACGGAACTAATTTATCTGCATGGAAAGAGCGAGTAAACATTGTTCTCGGCGTTATAGATTTGGATTATGTATTACTTGTTAAGATTTCTCCCGCTCCAACCACAACCATTAGCTCTGTAGAGCAAAAGGCTGATTATGAAAGGTGGGAGCGATCTAATCACATGTCCCTTATGATTATGAAGAACTCTATTTTGGTTGCTATTCTAGGAGCCATTCCTGACTCTAAAAATGCAAAAGAGTTCTTAACTTTTGTCGAGGAACAATTTAAGGGTTCTTCAAAACCTCATGTGAGTACTCTTATTTTGAAGATGCTCACAAGCAAATATGATAGAGTTAGTGGTGTTCGTGAGCATATTATGATGATGAGCGACATGGCCTCTAAGTTAAAAGGGCAGGAACATGGAGATTTATGAGGATTTTCTTGTTCACTTCATCATGACATCTCTTCCTATGCAATTTGGTCTTTTTAAGTTCAACTATAATATGCAGAAAGAAAAATGGAAAATGAGCAAACTAATTGTCATGTGTGTCCAAGAAAAAGAAAGGCTTAAAATTGAAAAACCTGATGTTACTCACTTGACTACCACCGGATTCCATAAGAAAAAGTTCCATAAGAATGGAAAAGGTTCTAAGAATAAGGAAAATAATACAAATAAGGGTGGATTTTCAGGTAATAACACTAATGTTGGTCCTAAATGTCACTTATATAAAAATTATGGGCATTTTCAGAAGGACTGTGCAAAATTTAGGGAATGACTTGATAAGAAATGTATGTCCTCTTGTTATGTAATTTATGAATTTTTTCATATTGATGTTCCTTCTGATACATGGTGGGTTGACACTGGTTCCATGGTTCACGTTACTAATTCATTACAGGGATTTCTTTTAAAGAAGACACTCCAAAAGGGGGAAAGAACCATTACAAATGGCAATGAAGAGATTGTACAAGTTGAAGCTAAGAAACTCTTCCATTACTTTTGGAGAGTGGTTTCACCTTGTATTTAAATGATGTTCTTTATGTTCCAAGTATAACCCATAATTTGGTTTTTGTATGGAAACTTGACGATGATGGTTTTACATTTACGTTTGGAAATAAGAAAATTATTATTTATCATTACTCTCAAGTTGTTGGTTTTGGTATTGTGGAGGGGAAACTCTATAAGTTAATTTTGAATAATGTCTTTGTTGAATCTTTGATTACGATGAATGAGAATGAGAATAATTCAATTATTGGACCCAAGAGAAATCAAGATAATGAGAATTCTTCTAAAGTATGGTTATCAATGATTAGGCCATATTTCAAAAGACAGAATGAAATGGCTTATAAATGAGGGAATAATTTATATACTTGATTTTTCTGACTTAAACCATTGTATTGAATGTATAAAAGAAAATTTTGTGAGAGGAAATAATAAGGGAGCCACTAGGAGTCAAAGACTTCTTGAAATAGTTCACACTGATATACGTGGACCTTATTCTCTTAGAATTGGTGGACATAAATCCTTCATTACTTTTATCGATGATCATTCTCGCTATATCTATACCTGATTAAAGAAAAATTTAAATCACTTGATATGTTTAAAGTATTTAAAGCAGAGGTTGAAAATCAACTTGCGAAAATTTAAAATAGTTAGATCAGATAGAGGCAAAGAGTATTATGGTAAGCACTCCGATTTGGAACAAATAAAAGGTCAGTTTGCCTTATTTTGCGAAGAAAATGGTATTGTTACTTAATACTCGATGCCTAATATACCACAACAAAACGGTGTAACTGAAAGAAGAAACCGTACCCTTATGGATATGGTATGGAGTATGTTGTGTAACTCTAGTTTACCATAAATTTTATGGACTAAGGCATTGAAAACAGTTGTTCATATTTTAAATCGGGTTCCTAGTAAGTTTGTCCTAAAACACCTAATGAAATTCTTTCAGAAAAAGGTTGTAAATCAATGTGTATACTTAAAGATCAGTGGGACCAAATTTGTTATACTTGTTTTGTACGTTGATGATATTATATTAGCAAGTTATAACATTGGCATGTTGTATGAGACAAAACGTTTTCTATCGACAAATTTCGATATGAAAGATCTTGGTGATGCCTCTTATGTTTTAGGCATTGAAATTCATCGAGATAGGTCTCGTGGGATATTAGGATTGTCCCAAAGAGGTTATATTGATAAAGTTTTTACTAAATACAAGATGCAAAATTGTTCTCCTAGTGTTGCTCCTGTTGTTAAGGGTGATAATTTTGGCTCATATCAATGCCCCAAAAATCAACTGAAACGTGATGGAATGAATCTTATTCCATATGCATTAGTAGTTGGGAGCCTTATGTATGCTCAAGTATGCACACGTGTAGATATGGCGTATATAACTGGAATGCTTGGACGGTATCAGTCTAATCCAGATATGGATCACTGGAAAACAGCTAAGAAAGTTTTACGCTACTTGCAAAACAATAAGGATTTTATGCTCATATACAGAAAAACAGATAATCTTGAAGTTGTTGGTTATTCTGATTCTGATTTTGGTAAGTGTAAAGACGACAAGAAATCTACATCAAAGTACATATTTATGCTTTCAGGAGGTGCTATTTCTTGCATGAATCACAAGCTGGAGTTAACGACTACTTCCACTATGATGTTTGAGTATGTGGCTTGCTATCACGCTACTTGTCATGCCATAATTCTATTTCGAGGCCATTGAAATTTTATTGTGACAATAATTCAGCTGCTAATTTTTCTAACAATACTAGTTCTATCGGTGCTAGATTTTATCTCTACACCAAGTATTTATTTGTTAGAGAGAAGGTTGAAAATCAAAGTACTATCATTGAGTATATCAGTACACATGATATGTTAGCAGATCCATTTACTAAAGGCTTACAACCCAAAAGTTTTGTTGAGCATGTTACCAACATGAGTTTAATAAGTAGGCTTGATTAGTACTTTATTTTGATGTAAGACAGTATTAGTTTAAACTCTTTTATTATTAGATTTTGAACTTCACATTATGATTATGGTTTGTTATTCTCGTCATTGCGCACCTTGAGAATTTCTAAGCAAACATTTTTTGTGTGGACCATATGAATGAATTTTAATATATTACCGTTAAATGAATTCTATTCATACTGTTATGACTAATGTTAATCTTTGTTTTTTTGAAAGTGTTAATTTTATAATCAATAGGTCTTGTGTTAACAGTGACACAAAAAATTATATTGGTTTACCTTAATACTTTTATTTGAATAAGATGTAGATATAAAATTAATGTTTGGCCAATCTAAAGATGTAAACATTATGTTTAAACATAAATATCATTACGGCCAAGTGAGAGACTGTTAAATTATTTTATATAATCTAAATTATGTGGCCTATATTATTTACGGGGGTTGTTTACTTATAGTATTAATTTATAAATAATTTATGGATTGGTAATATTAGGCTCATAAGTTAATAATTAATACTCAATTATTATATCATATAATAGGTCTTAGGGTTATATATTTTGATGGACAATTGTAACCCTTAAGGCTATTACAAATATATAGAGATAGGGTTAGTTCCTGTTGTCGTCTCATATTTTTACACTCAAATACTATTTCATCCTAATTATTGAGAGAGACAATAGAAGACGTTTTTCCCTCAAGAGTTTATACGGATGCCAATATCAATGATTTCTCTCAATTCAGATACACATATTCATTACTCTTACTTTATGAATAAATATATGATTCATAACTATTAATGGTCTAACACTAGTTCCTTCATATGTTTAATTTAGACTAAGCAAAAAGTTCAATTTAGAGTACTAACATCACTCGAGCAAGATGTCACATTTGAAAATTTTAAAAGTGATGTCATTAGAGCGGATTAAAGAATGGGTTGCTTTGGATGATGATCAAAAGTTCAAAATGTATCACTCATAAATGTTCAAAAAATAATAATTTCTGAAAACCCTAAATGGCTTAAGAAAAGAGTCACGTGATGTCGGTTCATGTTTTTTTTCTTTTTTGCCATATTGGATAATTTTTTGCCAAATTAGCATATCCGTTTGTCATTTTTGATATTAGTGTAATAAAATGGAAAAATAAAAATTGAATAGTGTATTTAGAAAAACGTGTCAACACGAATGAACTTTTTATAGGTTTTGTCAATTAGTATTTTTTCTTAATTACTTACAAAAATAAGTTTGTACGTACTTTTTTTTATTACGAAAATTGTACATATTTTTAATAATTCTATGAACTTATATGTTATAATAGTAACACTTATAAATAAGTTGACACATAGAACTTATGCTATAATTATTAGTAAAAAGCAATAAATTTAAAGTTACAGATAAAATTCGGGTAACTATTGACAAAAAAATGATTAGGAAAACCTCGATTCTGAATGTCTGTTGCAAAAGTAGGTCTAGGTGGTCCGGTCACCTTCGATTGTTTCGAACTTCCAGACATAATAATCGAAATTGAGGAATCGAAAGCGATTTTTAGGTAGTTATCCTAATTACGACTATGTTACATTCTTTTTATATTTTCATTCTAAATTCCAATAACAACATAAACTAAGTACTAACCATCTCATATACCTTTTTCGACTATAAGGCATGATTCATTGAATCAAGATATCTCAATGAGTAAGAAAATATTTTTAATTTTCAAAGATCACACCTAACAATTCCACACCAAAAATTTTTAAAAATCGGATCTCAAAAACTTTTAATACTACTACCGTGAATAAATAATTAAAATAAAAAAGTGTTGTTTTAAAATCTAAAATTAAGTTAATCATTGAAAAGAAAAAAAAGTTTATGTCCGCCATAGACGTCTAGGCAGCCTAGTAGCATCTAACTCCATTTCAACGACTTCCGACATATTTTTAGAACTTTAAGTTATAATTTTTCAACACTACTGAGTACTGAATACACAATAATCATGTTTGTTTTGTACTACGTATGTATGTATTTTTGTGTTTGTTTCATAATTGTTTGAATATTTTTAACTTGATCTTTATTCATTACCTTCTCAATTACCATAAAATAATTATATATGTAACATTTATACTACATGACACTTATAGAGTCTCAAAATTCAAGGAGAATTACTAGAATTTTAATTCATGTAACGCTTATAAACAACTTACGTAAATATTTCCCTAAAGTAAATCTTATCCATTTAAAACATTCATAAATTTCATTTTTAATTATAAAATGTTATAAATTTACAGTTACTTTCAAATGAGCTACCTTATTGTCAGTGACTTAAAAGATAAAAGAAAATTCTGCACAATTTCTGGTAAAAAATATATGTACTATTTTATTTGAATAATCTTGATCAATTATGGAATGTACAAATAGACCATTAAATATGGCTAAAACTTGGTATTCTTAGTCGGAGACAATAGAAAACTGCTTAACGCCTAAACATGAGACTAATCAAAATAGACGGAGACTTTTAGAATAATGATAAATATTCTTGTTATTGTTTCAACCCATATGACTAACACAACAACAAAAGTTTCATAAGAAAACTAGAGGTTTAAGAAGTTATTTTCAATATAATTTATCTTCAATTAAATGATTTCAATGTCATTGCTCGTCAACCTACTTTTATTTGTCATGTTCCAAATAAGTTCATGATATGCTTCTGAATGGGTTAGAGATATTGTATAGAATCATTATTTTCCTTTGTTTTCTTAATTTTAATCAAGGAAATATAATACAAAAATGAGTAATACCCCCATTAAAGATAAATTCTTTGAAAGGCAAGATTCAAAAAAAATTATGCGGTAGAACAAAATATCTCTATTTTTTTCCTCGAATCAATTTATTTTTCTGATTCACCTTCATTTTCCTTCTTCACTTCTAAAAGAAGAATGGGAAAATAATATATTTGAAGAGCGTAGTACAACAAAAAATTGTATGCTGCATTTGGAAAAGATAAATAAATTATATGTTGCGTTTGGGAAGGATAATAAATTGTATGTTGCGTTTAAGAAGGAAAAAATCGCTCTTACAAATGAATCTATTAATTCTCTCCTAATTAATTGGATCGTAGGTGTAATGATTTATTTCAAGGATAACCTATTGATTAAATTTGCACCAATGGAAACCATAATTTTCATATATAATAAAATGGACAGACTAATTGTATAACCAATTTGAGAAATTTTCAATTAAAATATTTATATATGACTTTTTTTTTTTCATATATGTAATATCACCCCTTCGTAGCTAATTACACATAAAACACTAACTATTTCAAATAATTTGTTTTTAAAATTCGTGTGGGTGGTCAAGAGTGAGAGTCTATGCGATGTTTTAGGTTCTTGCTTTTAATTGTATTTGACAAGCTATTTTTTAATAATATTATTACTCGTGATTTATTTTTTATAATCATAATAAATCTATATTAAATCAATAGTACCCGTGAAAATTATTGGCAAATAAATAACTATACATAATTTTTTTATTAATTAAATTTATGGTACATAAATATTTAGAATGATAAATTTTTATGAATTATGCAATTGTCAAACTAAAATAATCAAAATGTTTAGTCAGCCAATTTCGACAATATCAAATTGTCTTTTTGTATCTCCATCCGAGATATTTTTAAAGTTCTCAATCTAAAATGGTGTAATGTGTATTATCATGGATTATATATAAAGGTTAATATTCCATTTTAACAGTTTGACTCTGCAGCTACTGCTTTAACTACAACAGAGATGTTGATGTTGATTTAGGAGCGGAACTAGGAGGATGGTAGATTGAGCCAACGAGAAACAAATATATAATCGGATGAGGTGACAGGTAAAAAATAATATTGAATATATGTAAGAAAACTTCATAAAATTATAAGAATAATAATAGAAATTTTAAAATATCGATAAAGAAGACCGCCACATATCGCTTTCTAATTCCGCCTTTAATCTAAGAACTAATGATAAAGTTGAAATTCATGGAGAATTACTATAAAGAAATGAATTTAATATGAACAGTGAGATATCAAACTTGTATCTTAAAATCAAAATCAAATCCCATAAAATTTTTTGAGGTTCTTTTTATATGGTCTCTGATTATTAAATTTGTCTAATGATTAACTTGATTTGAAACTAATGACATATGCTTGATAAAAATTTTAAGCACGACAAGTCAACTTGAGTCGAACAATATAACATTTGAAATGTCTCCAAGAAAGGCCTATCTATGAGTGAGAACTATTTCATACAACTGTGAGAACTATTTCACACAACCATTAAATAAATTTTTATTCACACTTTCAAATTCAAACTAAACTAAATCTATATATTTTGATGAATATAAAATCACATTTGAAATTGATTCATCCATTTGCTAAAATAAATTAGACAAATTTTAAACTAATAAAAAAGAATCAAACGCTTTAAAGAAAATCGCTTCATTAATGATTGAGTCGGTTTGTCATTAGTATTATCATTGTAACCAATAAAATAAAATTCATTATTCATTGAAGTTTTAACGAAAAATTGCTCCATTAATAATTGAGTCGATTTGTCATTATTATTATCATCGTAACGAAAAAAATAAAATTTATTATTCATTGATTTTTTTAACGAATTAGTGTCCGTTCTTATTAACGAATTAGTATCTATTTTTATCAGTTTAATATTGGACAAAAATGAAATTGGATCCTAATTAATGAGGCTAATTTGGTCTTTATGTACCATCCCCTAAAAGTTAAACCCCAGCCCCGTCACACTCGTCACTCGTTTAGTCGCACTGGCTTTGCATGCAGAAGAGTTGTATAAAACATTTTCAACAAAACCCATTTTCTTATTCTCTCTCTTTCCACCCCTTCCTCTCCGTCTCTCTCTCTCCCTTTCCACCCCTTCCTCTCTTTCTACTCTCTGTCTTCCCTAAGCTCTGAAAGCGAAGAATTTCTCTCTTCACGCTCTTCATTCTCCGCTGCTAAGGTAAGGAGTGTAAAACCCACATTTTGATTTTGCATTTCACTGAATTTAGGGCTTTTTTCTTCACCGATTTTGCTGGATTTTCGCTTTCTACTCTTGCTTCGCTTCTTGTTTTGATCCGAATGTTGCACTCATGTTTAAACTTTTGTTGTGAAGTTTTCTATGATCACTCTCCTGCGTTTTTTAATTACCGAGTAGGAAAAAGGGGAACCCATTCCGAGTCAACTCGGTCGAGTTATCTGACTCGGCCGGTGCTTTAACTAATTTTTCAATGGCTTGTCATGGTAGAAAAGTGATGGGGATCAGCATGTGATTTTTAAATTTTTATTTTTATTTTTTGGGTCCATAAATGTTCAAATGTCATTCTTCCTCCAGGGTTATGTGATAATGACTACTTATGATTTTTGATGGTAGAAATAGATTATAAACATGCAATGGAATTCATATTGTTTCTCACTGTAGTTTAAGTTTGAGTTGGTGTCTTGTTTATCTTTTAGGTAACTATGAAAGAGACTGAAGAAGGTCCATCAGCTTCTATTGCAGATGGAATGATTACCGGAATCAGATTTGGATTGGCAACACGCCAAGAGATTGTGAGTACATGATCGTCTTTAGGATTCTATTGTTTAATTTGTGTTGTCTAAATTGTGTCGGAGCAGATACTCAGAAGTGGTTGATTTCACAATTTGTTCTCAAACATTACTTTAAATGTAATGTTCCATTCGACCTCATTGTTTCAAATTTCAATGGTTGATTCTGAATTTACGCACGTTCGTGTGTATCTGTATGTATGAATGTATACACATTGAAAGTTTTTAGTTGTGATTGTCAAGACCTTGCGATTACAGCACGCATTCTAAACTTAATATTGGACGTACATCAATGCAAGACAGCTGGTCACTTTAGTTGCAACACACTGAAGTGACTGAACTTAATTATGCTGTATTTTGTGAGCTTCTCATACATTCTGCTCTGATTGTATGAATAATAAAATTCTCTGTTTGTGCATGCTTGTTGTGTAGTGTACATCTTCCAATAGTGACTGCCCTATTAGCCATGCTAGTCAGCTGTCAAATCCTTTTCTTGGTCTTCCCCTTGAGTCGGGTAAATGTGAATCGTGTGGTACGGCTGAACCTGGGGACTGTGAAGGTATGAAAACTTCCCTCTTCATGGTTTCTTAAATTGCAAAATTATCACTAGTTACTATAATTACTTTGCTTATAAATTCAGGCATATTTTTTACACGCTGAAGTAAAGGAAGTTACATTTATTTTTTCAGGTCATTTCGGATATATTGAATTACCAATTCCTATTTATCACCCTTCCCATGTTAGTGAATTGAAACGGATGTTAAGCTGCTTGTGCTTAAAGTGCCTGAAAATGAAAAACAGAAAGGTGAAATATTAACTAACTTTCAATTTTCACATGGTAGCTCTAGTTCTTTAGCTTGACATTTCCTCGCACATATACACTTGCTTCTAAGGAACTATTATGCTGTATTCGTGAGTCTGGGAAGTAAATAAAAAAGAGCGATTTTATTACAGAAGAGAAATGGAAAAGGTTGATAGTGACTTTTTTTTTTGTATTTGTGAATTAGAGGAATAAAAATAGAATATAATCCGTTTATCTCGATGATAAAATTTGTCCATTTGTAACAAAGAACAATGAAAGAGTTATGATGAGGCAAATCACCTCCAACCAAATCTTCTCATTTATGAGGAGAATTTTGAGAAGAATGTTAATTACTGTCATAGTTATCTCAATCCTGGGAAATTGTAAACACAGTTTGGACGGAAAACTTTGAAGCACGTATCTCTTTCATTCTTTCCTTTTTAAAACTCAAAAACACAGTTCCATATCACACAATTCATGAAAGCACTGTGATAAAAATACTTGTTATACTCATTTTTGTATCAGTAACTATTTCCTTTATCCATACCTGAATGCCTGGAATTTTCCGGCTAACAACCAGAAGGTCCATGCGTGCTGAAATGTGTTGTTTTATGTGAATGATAACTAAGGTCTTCTTTCCTATTATAAATGATATGTTGTGACTTAGTAAACAATGCAGAGCTAAAAATTGAGCAGTTGTCTTATACCACTATTGGAGGTAAATGGATTACTTTTCAATTGTGTTCTATACCCATCCTTCATCACTGGCCATAGTAAGGGGTTGCTTAGGTAGTTTGGGACATTATAATATGGAATCCTCTTGTCAAACTAGAGATAATATTGGTAGAATAATATACCTTAAATACTATCCGACACAAAAGGAAATACTCTTACTAGTTATTACTCCTTGTCTCGACAGAATTATCCATATTTTCAAAATTTGAAAGTCAATTTGTGAGCTCTAAAAAATGTGATTCATTTGAAGGTTCAGATTATAACAAATTCTCTAACAAGTAGTACTTTTACATATTGTATTATTGAATAACCTTATCAATTAAAACCGAATCAATCAACATCAGTAGTTCAACCGCCAGCCTCTGACTTGAAAGGGTCAGAATGGGAATCCTTTTGTGGAACATAAAGAATATTTTATTCACATTCTTGCATGATCTCCCTTAAAAAGAGATACTATGGGCGTAGTTACCAAAATCTTGACCAAGCATTGAGACGGATGAAGCACTGGTCCTATTGATTTAACTGGTGGTTACACTCTCTCTTTCTCTCTCTCTCTCATACACAACACATTTAAATAATTGACATGTGTCGTACATAATAAAGGGTAAAATTTTGTTTTCAATACTTAATTTTGAGAAATATTTTTGAAGGAGATCGCAAAATAAAACAGTAATAATCGAGTTAGTAAAATATAATTACAATAAAACCTCGATAAAGTAATAACCTCGATTATATAATAATTTTTTTCGGTCCCGACTTGGGCCAGTGGGTTAAAGTAATAACCTCGCTAAATATATGTAATAATAATAAAAAAATTAAATCCTTAAGGGCCCAATAAAAATATAAAATAATAATTACTGAATTTTATTAACACACACACACACACACACATATATACACATATATATTGTATAAACCAAATCTTTCAATCCATTTACAATACACTTAGAGTAATCATTTCTTTTGAAAATATGCATCTATAGTCAAATCAAACTTTTGTTGCACCCATGCTTGCATATTTTTTGAGAAATAGCTGGATTCTCTTTCTTATGTCCACATATTGCACTCCTGATTTTATCGGTTAAAGATGATTTTTTTACGCATTTCAAATGATGAGAAGAACTTTGAGAAGAAGACATTGTACTTTGAATATATCTTTCAAATATCTAACTTTTAGAGATAAAATTAAATCTTTTCATTTGCTAGGTAACATGAACTTAGTTTTCAAGGAAATTAACTTTCATTAAAAATATTTAGTTTTTCTAGATTCAAATAATATAGGTAAAACACTAGTTTTCATTTACTATAAACATGTACTTAGTTTTTAGAAACATTAAATTTTACTAAAACTTTTGAGATTTTCTAGATTCAAATATTACTTTTGATTTTTATTATCACATACAATGTATATATTTATATTAAAAAACTCTCTAAGATAATAAATATTAATTTATCGATAAATAAATAATCTCGCTAACTGAATATATTTTTTGGGTCCTAAGCATATTACTTTATCGAGGTTTAACTGTACCATCAATCATACTGAGATTCCTATGTTTTAGTTCTCTTGTAGAAAATGCATTTTATTTTTATTACAAATATGATATTTTTTTTCTTATACCGCATTAAATACATATTTACCCAACAAATAAAATAAAATATTAGAAAAAATCATTTGTTTTTAATTATGAATTAGTTATGACAATTAGTCTTTGATAGCTTAGAAAAATTCAGTTCTGTATGGGTAGAAATATAAATAATTAAATAAAGAGTAAAGTTTAGTGCAAGTAGTAGTTAAAAGCGGACTCGTATAATGTTCGCCGTTTCAAATATGAACATGGATGGATTTAAAATATTTCCATTTCCATTTCCATTTACAGCCCTAGTTGAGACCGATAATTATCCTCATTGGTTGCATTCAATGTTCTCTTCTCTTCAGGAAATGAGGATCTATGGGTAGTCAAGTCTGAAGCCTTGTCCTATTATTTTCCTTCAACTTTTAAGCAATTTCAAGCCTTCGTCCTACATATCTGTATCCCCAGTACTAATCAATTAATTTTCTCATGTTTTGGTCATATAAGATATAAGTGATGGGTTTTGTGCTTAAGATAATTAAATAAGCTCCTTCTTTCAATGACCTAGAGGCTAAATTTCTATCTTTGGTTATGTGCACAAGAGTTTCTCTGGGAATGACATTTTTGAGTTTGCTAATAGCAGTCTTCGTAGGTAGTTTATAACCAGTGAGAATATCTTTCCACAAAGTTAGTGAAGTACAATATTTCATGTTAATTCAAAGGTTAATGAGGGGCGGTTATGAGGGCATAATGGATAACTCACTTCTAAAAAGTTATTTCACTTAAAAAAAAGGTGGAACTTGTACTTCATTTGTGCTTCTGGGACAGAGGGAGTATTTGTACATTTTTTTACTGCAAGAACCCTCCAATTTCAGCTCTTTTTCTTTGTCTTACAGGGTATTTACTTTCAGTTTCAGTGGTATAACTGACGGTGTATATTTTCCCTTCTGAGATTAAAACTCCATGGGTCTTTGATTCTTTATAGTTGCAAGAGTGCTTCCGAGTTTAGCTCTTTATTCTATGGTGTAGGGAATATTTTTATTATTATTATTATTAATTTTTTTTTGACAAAAGTGCTGGGTTTCAGTTCTTTTCTTTGTCTTACTGGTATTTTTACTTTCTGTTTCAATGGTGTAGCTGCTAGTACATATTTTCCTTCTGAGATTCTATTTAGTTGGAATACCTCTGATTTTAACTCCTTTTTCGTTGTCTTCCTGGGATCTTCTTTTTCAGTTTCAGGTGAAAAATGTTGGTGTGGCTGAAAGAGTATTGGCGTCGTGCTGTGAGGTTAGTATCAAACTGGAAGAACTGCCATTTGTATGACAATGTATTGCCTGCATACATGTAGTTTCTGATAAGAAAAAGCAGTCTGTACTTTGATTGTTTATTTCAACGAATTCAATTGTTAGTGATAATGTCTTGTCGGAAATTGAGCTTACTCTGATTTTTCTTTGTCCTTGCTTTTGTTTTTGTCTTTGTTTCCCCCTTTCTTTTACTTGTTATATTCAATATCTCTCTCCCTCTCTCTCTCTCCCCACCACCCCACACACACACACACGAGGAATAATGATATTTCTTGAGCTCCTGAAATGAATAGCTAATGGATCCAAATTCATGTGAGAGAACCTTGAACAAATGTTAGATGATTCCAACTCCTTGTGGTATTTATGAAAGCATAATATGTGGGATAGATTGTTTATTTCCTGTTCATCACTATTGAGGGAAAGGATAGACAAAGTTCTTCTGAATGTGTCAATTATATAACAGCAATTTGTTTGACTTGGCTGGTATGTAGTCAAAAAAGGATGCATTAGACTGATGAGTGACCTCCTTATGCATAGAGTTTCTTTGTGAACCTTTAGATGTGGTTGATAATTTTTGACATTATGGCATAGTGTTTTACATAAGCTCTACGTTTTGTAGATGATACATTATTGTTTCTTTGAATTAGAGCAAATGTCTGGTGAAACACAAGTAGTTTGGTGCTGCATAGGAAAGATCAGCTATAAATTATCATTTCATTAGTTTATGTTTAGCCTCAAATCAGAAGTAGCCCAGCTATTATCTATGCTCATCTTGGTTGGTAAGACAAAAATCCTAATACAATATGAAGATTTAAAGGTTAACGGATAGTGCAATTAATTTTATACACATAAATGTTTAAAGAATATCTGGATCCCAATTTGATGAGTCTCTCTAAAACTTTTAGGAGAAGTGTTTGCTTCTATACTATAAGGTTCTATCTTTTAATGTATTCTAGTACTCCCCTAACTCATGGTAATAAATGAACATCTTGAGCGAGAATTTGTTCTGGGTATTGAAGTGTGTTTTGGTTTTATTTTTCTCTGCTGGGGAGGGGTCTTGAAAACAGAAAATGGCTTATATCTGCACACTTACGTACGTGATCAACTCATTTTAAATCTTCACCTTAAAATAATTTGAAACACTTGTGGACCACATGTAGGCATTCCTTATGCAAAGTTGAGAACTGTCTCTGTTTATGTTATTTGTATGATTGTATCTCAGATGTTTGTAAAGAAAAAACAGTTAATTGACATTTACATCTGTTTTGGCCGTTATAATATGAATAAAAGCCTTGCTTGTAATGCATGAGTAATTAATCTTAATGACATTTTAACATGCTGTTAACATTTATTAATAATGTGAACATTTTTATATATAAAAGCATCCTCTTTGGATTTCTTATTTTCATAAAAATTTTATATGGTTTTGCATGACAAATTTATGCAGAACTTGTTAATGCACCTAATTATTGCACGCTATGCAAAGATCGGTTAAGTAGTATAAGATTATCACTTTTAAGAACTTACAGTTGGATCATCTTTTTTGACCAATATAATTTGTACTCCCTGATGACAAAGTTCCCCTATTGGGTGTTGGTTTGTATTTTAATAATTGTTTTTTGTTTTTGCTTATGTGATGATACTCTTTTAGGAAGCTTCACTGGTTTCGGTCAGTGAGGCTAATACCGCAGATGGAGCGCACTACTTGGAGTTAAAGTTACCGTCTAGGTCTCACCTTCCAGATGACATGTGGAATTTCTTAGAAAGATATGGTTTTCGATATGGTGATAACCGCCGTCGACCTTTGCTTCCTTCAGAGGTTTGTATTCTCCTATGTCCTCGTTTCAATCTAATCTCTAAAATGTTGAATTTTGAAATATCTTTGTATCATCTCCTATCTGTGGTTCCCAAGCCAACCACCTTTTATATCCACTTACCCTTCCTGTATGCAAACAATATTTTTCCTTGCCACAGCACCCACTGTTTCCAGTTAGTCTTGTAACAATACTTAACGTCATGACATGTTACACACTCGAGACAAGGTTAATATGTTCTTTAAATTGAAATTTCGTCCACCTTGTTGGTACACTGATTAACAAGACTCCTGATTATCTAATGGTAAGCTGCGTGCTCATGTTGTGAAGTTTGTTTATCGTATTTTAGTTCCTGCATGATTATATTGAGACTTTGCCCCACCATTACTACGTGGAAGATCATGTATCACTATTCATTATGTATTTAAGTAACATCACTTTAGGACCTTTCAGAGTTCCAGATTTCAATAGAAGCCAGTTGAGGATGATTCTATATTGTATGTACATAAAACTCAAAAGTGAAATAAAATGGAAGGAAAAGAAGAGAAAAGAATCGAAGAGAATAAAGAGATGCATAGGCATCTATATGTTTGGAGTAAAGATATGCGTGTGTGTGTTTAGGAAGACTATTAAATGCACGGGCTTGGATCTGCCTTAGGAACACACCTCATTCTCCAGCATTGGATTAAAAGCCAAGGTCCAAATCAAAATCTAAAATTTTGAAAAGCTGTCACATGTCTCTCTTATAAATCTGTTGTCTGACTCATCTCTCTCAATCAGAGACAGGAAACTCTCTCTCTCTCTCTCTCTCTCTCTCTCCCCCTCTCTCTCTCTCTCTCTCCCCCTCTCCCTCCCCCTCTCCCTCTCCCTCTCCCTCTCCCCCTCTCCCTCTCCCCCTCTCCCTCTCCCTCTCCCTCTCCCTCCTTGGCCATGAGAGCTAGTGTGGGGGTTTCTGCTTCTGAAATGTGTAGCGATTGACAGGCTTTTTTTTGTCAGACCTTTATATGTTCCATTATTTTCCTCACATGGATCTTTCATTCTCCTTTCCTTGCGCTACCTCTTTAATGACTAAAATATTTTGTTTTTATTGAAAATAATCAAATGTGAAAGCCCAACTTCACTTTCGATATTTATTTTCTTGTGCTGGATTCCTGAATAACTTCTGGACTCTCTGCACTAGAAGCCCTTCTATGTAATTAATGTATTTGAATGGAACCTTAATTGTATACTAAAATGTATCGATTAATACGCTCCACCCTCCTCTCTTTGAGCTAATTATTTTTAGCTCTTACATGTGAGTTGTACACTGGTGGCTATTTAGTTACAATGACCTTACTCTCTACTAATGTACTACTATAGAGTTTGAAGTACAATTCGTGGTTTCAATCATTAGATGAAAAGGTAACAAAATAGTACATTCTTATAAAGTGAGCTGTAATGTTAAAGTATTGATTGAATTATCTATCCATTATACTAAGAGACTGACCCTCTCAATAACTCTGTGTTATTTTTGGTTCAGTATTTAAATAAAATTAAAAAAAAAACTACAGCGCAATAAGTCCTACAAAATGCTATTTATTGCCCACGTCTCCACTCATCTTTTGGATCAGTCTCTCTCGCTCGCTTTCTCTTTCTCTGTCTTTTTGTCTTTTTTTGGGCACTGATCCCTCTCTCACTTTTGAGGAAGTTAAATGAGTTAATGTCGCCCATGTGTTTGTTGCTTATTGCCGTATTGAACATATTTCCACATGGGTAATATAATTTTGAATTTATAATTGAGATAAACGTACATGCATTGCGTATGCCTAGATACCCTAGTGTAGAATTAATGCGCTTCATGCTTGTTTTGCAATTAAGAATGCACTATCTCATGCTAAGGAATAAAGGTGAATTTGTTAAGGTTCGTCCTTAATTTTTCACATATTTGTTTGTGAATTGATTGTTCTATACATTACCATTTAGAGCAATCCATATATGGAGAGTTGTAACACTACAGTAGTAACTATGGCTTTGTTGTTACAAATATGTGTTGCCTGTGTGTGTGTTTTGTATGCATGTGCATGCATGAATGTGTGATATTGTTGGCCTCATGTTTCAATACTCGTCTTTCTATTCTGTTTCTACTTATCTGGCTCCTGTTCCTTTTTTGTGTTATAGATGTGAAAATTTGTTGATTGTGAAACTATTATTCCGGCAGGTTATAAAAGAATGTTGTGCTTGAAACATATTGAATTTTTGTATCATGGGGGACTAGTGTGATATTTCACCTATGTGCTTCAGATATTGTTCTCTCCCTTACTTTCAGTCATTTCTCCTCTTCCCTTCGCTTTTCTATATATTTTTCTTAAATTTTTTTTTTCCTCTTTTCTTTTTAGGTGTGCACACATTTGCGTTTGCTTCTTTGTGTTTTTTTTATATTTTTGTTTTTTGGGGGTGAGGATGGAATTGAATGCGTCCTAACTTTGTGAATTTATTTCTTTCACACTAAGAAGCGGGATTCTTCTATGGATTGGCAAATTCTCGAATTCGATACTAAGATTCTTGGATTCTTCTAAATATGGTGAAACTTTTTGGGGATTCTTGTGTGGTTCTTGTATATGTACTGAATCACCGTATGACGAACTCAAATCCTTCTTTCTTAGCTTCACATATATGGAGTTATAATATGAGATCGTAGATCTGTTTCCTTGAATTACTTGATGTTGGACTTGTATATGTACTTGTGGGAGTTGAAGTGTAGTGAATTAAATCTATCCTCTCGTACAATGCTCTCAACTGTTGCGGTTCTAACTTTGTGCATATGTTGCTTTCGTGTTTATGGAGTTCTAATATAAAGAAATGGATCTATTTCCTATGCTTGAATAACTTGATGTTATTCTTTAATACATGTGTGTGTGTATTACTCTTACATATGTTTGTTGTTATTCTTTGATGAATCTTGATGGTGAAGGGTATTGAAGTGTAGTGAGTAAAATCTTCTCTCTCTGCAATCCTCTCAATTATTGCGGTGTGCATATATTTTTTTCATATTTATGGAGTTCTAATATGAAGAACTAGATCCATTTCCAATGCTTGAATAACTGGATGTTATTCTTTGGTATATGTGTGTGTGTAGAATACTCGTACATATTGATTACTTTTGCACAATACATCTATTTACTGGTATTGAAGTGTAGTGGAATAATTCTTTGCTCTCTTCACAATCCTTTGATTTGTTGCTGTGGTTCTATATCAATAAGATGGATTACAGAAAAAGTACTCTGTGATTTCACTTAGTATCTGCTTTGTATGGACTGAATTTCAGATGCGATATATTTCTGGTCTTAATATTTGTTTTAGTTCTTCATCGTTGTGATTTACTTTTTATCAGTGGATATGGATGTGGTTCTAGTTTTTTGTCAGAGTTCTCAGCTTCAATTGATGGTTAATTGTAACGTTTGTTTCTTCTTACCTCATTTCTCCCTCAACAACGAACAGGTCATGGTAATTCTAAGAAAGATACCACAGGAGACTAGAAAAAAGCTTGCTGGGAAAGGATTTTTTCCTCAAGATGGATACATCCTGCAGTATCTACCAGTTCCCCCAAACTGTTTGTCCGTGCCCGATGTCTCGGACGGAACTAGTGTCATGTCTTCGGTTAGTCATTTGTTTCATATATAACTCTTACATTTATTTGCAGTTTTTATTCTGAGACTTTTCTCCCACTACTCAGGATCACTCTATAGCAGTTCTTCGGAAAGTCATGAAACAAATAGAGATCATCAAAAGTTCGAGGTCGGGGACACCAAATTTTGAGTCGCATGAAATTGAAGCTAATGATTTGCAAGCAGCAGTTGCTCAGTACCTTGAAGTCAGGGGTACTGCCAAGGTACACAAAACAGTGTGATTTTATTATTGTGTGTGAGGATTGCTCAGACAAACTTAAAAGAAGCTATTCTTGAATTTTCTGCCATGGATGATTTATTTTATTCATTTAGCACTTATTTGTTTGCCATTATTTTATACGAAAATGGGTTGTGTTTGATAAGATCTTGTCTAGGTCTTAGCATCAATTCTGCTTGGTTGTGCATTAGCAATGCTAAGCAACAAACTTTAAATAGTAACAAATGATTCACCATTAGTAATTTGGTCTCCTATTGGTAGAGAGTCATTGCAATTATGCTTCAGGATTTCATGGGGAAGAAGGATGGGATCTACAAAGCTAGTTTTATACTTTAAAGAAAAATTTATCTCGTTGTTTTGTTGGATACTTGGGTTGGAAGGAATTCTAGGATCTTCTACCAGTGTTGTCCTTTTCCCTTGTAATGAGACAGGGTATCTCTCCTCTCATTTCTTTGGGCGCTGGCTTGGGACTTTTATTGTGTTTCTATTTTGGATGCCATAGGAATTGGAATGTCCATTCTTGGGTACATCATAATAAATTTTAACTTCTGATTTTGTTTGGTTTGATTATCCAATATTAGTTTCTAATAATTTGGTTTTTAATAACTTAATTCTTGTTCTATCTAAGGTTTCAGATTTTATGATAGATATTCAATTATTTCTGTCTTCTAGCTTTTAGAATGTCATTATTTTATGATCTACATTTAATCATTGTAATTATAAATATTTTATGTTTATTTAACTGTCTTTAAGCTCTCTGAATTAAATACATTTTTTCCACAAGGCAACTCGTGATGTGGATGGACGTTTTGGGATAAAAAAAGAGGCTAATGATACTTCTACAAAGGTTTGGCTTGAGAAGATGAGAACTTTATTTATCAGAAAGGGTTCTGGGTTTTCCTCTCGTAGTATAATAACTGGTGATCCATATAAAAGGGTAGGTGAAATAGGATTACCTTTTGAGATAGCTCAGAGAATTACATTTGAGGAGAAAGTGAGTCAACACAATATAACATATTTGCAAAAGTTAGTTGATGATAAACTGTGTTTGACGTATCGGGATGGGACATCTACATACTCATTGAGAGAGGGCTCCAAAGGTCATACATTTTTAAGACCTGGACAAGTGGTACATAGGAGGATCATGGATGGGGATATTGTGTTCATAAATAGACCACCAACTACCCATAAGCATTCGCTCCAAGCATTATCAGTCTATGTTCATGACGACCATACGGTCAAGATTAATCCCCTTATCTGTGCGCCGCTTAGTGCTGATTTCGATGGCGACGCAATTCATTTATTCTATCCTCAGTCTCTGGCAGCAAAAGCTGAGGTATTGGAGCTGTTTTCAGTGGAGAAACAGTTGCTTAGTTCCCATACCGGTAACTTGATTCTACAGCTGGCAACGGATTCGATACTATCTCTCAAGGCCATGTTCAAAAACTATTTCCTCAGTAAAGCAGCTGCTCAGCAGCTAGCGTTGTTTATTTCTGGTATCTTACCTAGTCCTGCGCTGCCAAGATCTAAAAAATCTGGCCCATTATGGACTGTTTTACAACTTTTGCAAACTGCCCTACCTTCTAATTTTGACTGTTATGGGGATAGGTACAAGATCTACCAAAGCCAGATTTTGCAAGTTGAATATGGTCGGGATGTGATGTCATCCATTGTGAGTGATTTTGTAACTTCTATATTTTTTGGAAAGGGGCCCGTTGAGGTTTTAAGGTTCTTTGATCTTTTGCAACCCATGTTGATGGAATATCTGTATTCGGAAGGTTTTAGTGTTGGGTTGCAAGATTTTTTTATTCCCAAAGACATCTTGGATGTTTGTCACAAACACATTCAGGAATTTTCCCCCTTTCTTTGTCATTTGCGTTTGACTTATAATGAATCAATAGATTTGCAATTGGAGAAGCACATCAAGCATGTAAAAACGCCTATTGCTAATTTCATTCTTAAGTCTTCTGCGATGGGTTACCTTATTGACTCTAAGAGTGAGTCTGCTGTCAGCAAGGTAGTTCAACAAGTTGGATTCCTAGGATTGCAACTTTTGGATCAGGGGAAATTTTATACAAAGACCTTGGTAGGTGATATGGCTTCCCTTTTTCATAAGAAATACCCATTCACTGGGAACTACCCATCTGAGGAATACGGAATGGTGAGAAGCTCTTTGTTTCACGGTCTGGATGCATATCAGTCGATGGTTCATTCGGTCTCTAGCCGAGAAGTGATTGTTCGATCTTCTAGAGGGTTAACTGAACCGGGAACGTTGTTCAAGAACTTAATGGCCATTCTTCGGGATGTTGTTATATGTTACGATGGAACTGTGAGAAATGTCTGCAGCAATTCGGTAATCCAATTTGAGTATGGGACACAAACAGGAACAATGGCCCAGGGTATTTTTGCTGCTGGAGAACCAGTGGGTGTATTAGCTGCGACTGCTATGTCCAATCCTGCATACAAAGCAGTTCTTGATTCTTCTCCCAGTAGTAATTCCTCATGGGCGATGATGAAGGTATTTTCTTTACATAAAATCTTGCAGTTTCTGTCTTTACAAGAAAGTATTGCAGTGCACTTACTTGCAGCTTCTTGATATCTGTATATTTAGGAGATATTGCTTTGTGGGGCTAATTTTAAGAATGATCATGCTGATCGCCGTGTAATATTATACTTAAATGATTGCGATTGTGGGAGAAAATATTGTGGAGAAAATGCTGCATATTTGGTTAAGAAACAGTTGCAGAAAGTCAGTCTCAAGGATGCTGCAACTGAATTCCTGATAGAGTATGTTCTCACGTCCATTTTGATGTTCTCTGTTTACTCCTGTAGTCCTGTTTTCATTCTAATTTATTTGTTAATCAGAAGGTCTTCATAATTTAAATCCCTTAACTTGTTAATATACCTGCTTCAGATTTATTTATGATGGAAACAAAAGAGAATAATTTCTCCCACATAAATTCTGTAATGTTGAACTGCAGTATTCGACCTCTGATGTTCTGCCATTTGTTCAACTGTATGTCTAGGCTAATAAGCTTAAAACTAACTATTCTGCTCGATATTTTACAGTTTAGCTTCTATCTCATGTACGTATTAGATTTGGTGGTTTGCTGGAGTTTGGTTATTTGGTTTATTTATTTCTTAAGTTCAATTGTCACATTAGTTTGCTAGTTTATTCAATCCCTTTGATTTTGTTATCCCTTATAATTGTTAGCTGATTGATCTAGTTGACTTCCCTAAGTTAAGCTGCCACTTTTAGTTTACTGGTATACTTAATCCTTTTGATTGTCAAAATTGTGAGTTTAGTTTTGAAATGTTAATCAACTGCAACAATTTGTATACTGTAACTGATATCTCACTCCACCTACTTCTTGTACCTGTATCGTCTTGCATATCTGATAAGAACGAGTATATTTCATTTTTGGATTTCTTCTGCAAATTTTCTGTACTTTAGTAATGCAATAATCACCTCTCTGCATATAATTAATAAATAGTAAATATTGCCATTGTTGTGGTGTTGCTGGTGCCATCATATCATTATTAATGTAAATATTACTGTTGTATTTTATCATCAGTATTGTTCTTATTTCTAAACTTTTGTTACTACTAATGCTAAAATATTTTGTTTTTCATTATTGTATTAGTTATAGTTGTGGTACTAGCAGCAGTAATTTCTTATTAGTAACTATAATTGTTTTTTTTGTTTATTATTATTAGTAGCAGTTATACATCTTTGGTTCTCATAGCGGCCTTATTGATTGTCTACTGAGAGTTCTTGTCCTCACAGGTATAATAGACAGCAACAATCTGCATTTGAAACTTCTGAAATTGATGCAGGCCTTGTTGGTCATGTTCATCTCGATGAGGTTGGCTTGTTATAAAATTCTCTCATTGTCTGGACTTTGAGTTAATTACATTTTTATCTTACGCTTATATTTTGCATATTACATTTTCTTAATTGGACTTTCAGGAAAAGATTAAAGATTCTAATATAAGTATTGGTGAAGTTTTTGATAAATGTCAAGATACGATCCGTTCATTCTGGAAGAAAAAGAAAGTTGGTAATCTCTTCAAGAAAATTGAATTATCAGTGAGGTCAGTTTCTTTCATCTGAGTTTTTCAGGTCATTGTCATGAAAGATTTATGTGAATTAGAGATATGTTAAATGCTTGGTTTGTGGCTTACCTAAAGTTGGGTGAATGGCAGTTCCAGTTCTTTCGATAAGTTGGATAAGTTATAGGTCTTTGTCATAATACGCAATTTTGAGATGCGACGAAAGAATACTTCCATTCCAACATAATATTCACTCTCCAGCAAAGTTCTACACCATGTAACTATTTTGAGTTATATGGCCATTGTTTAACATCAACATGCTTCTTAAATATCCTCTTACGCTTGAGGCATAAAATGAAGTGAGCATTTTGCACTCGATAACTTTTCTATTAGCTTGATTCATGCTCAATTCAAAACAAAAATGATCAGAACTATGGACACTTTTAAAAGTTCGGTTGATTACTAAGCCTTCTCCCTCATGTTTTTTATGTTTATGCTCGTAATATTGGGTCAATAGTCAAACTATTTTGGCTTGATTATATTAATTGAGTCTAAATCAAACTTCATCTTAGGCTCGATTAATCGTAATAATCGAATCTGAGCAACTCAGACTACTTGGCTTGTATTAGCTCATTTACACCCTTGACTGACATACAGTAATAAAGAATACCTTGTAGATCCACCATCTCTGAAAGTTTTGGACACTTTCTGAACACAATTTAAACTTCTTTACATATGATATTTTCCTGTTGCACAGTGAATGTTGTACTTTTCGGAAGTATCGACGCAAAGGTCATGACACGCCATGTTTGAAGTTCTTCTGGAAAGATGCAAGTGATCTTCATTTAACTTCTCATATTTTTGCTGATACAATTTGCCCGGTTTTGTTAGACACAATAATCAAAGGTACTTCACTGGGTGTTGTGTTTTACTATTTTTCAAATTTGTACTTACCTTACATGACATCATTTGCCTGGTTTTGTAAAAGCTGTAATTGAAGGTTCTTCGGCAAGTGTTGCCTTTAAAATCTTTCAAATGTGTGCATACAAAATTTTTTTGATTTTCTGTTTGATTCAGCATCTCTTTGTATCTCTCAGGCAATTATAGTGTTTTATTTGGCAGAGATAGTAGTGCCACAATTTTCTATCGACTATATCTCCATTATTCTCTGTATAGGTTTGAAATGTCTTATACCTCTAATCAGATAGGCGCTAAAAATATGAATGTTAATTATTACTGTCTTTTTGTAGGCGATTTGATATGTCTTGGCCAGTGTCATTGAATGTCAATATAGTGAACCTGTGGTTACTGATGTTTTTGTTTCTTAAAAGTATCATTAATCTGTCAGGGAAAAAACTTGATATTTAACTTATTACAATAAAGTAACAAAAAAGATAAGGATATTGTATGAGTTTGTGATGGAGCGTAAAAAGGTAATCACGAACTTGCACCCAAATATGAACCGATCTTTATTCACAATTAAAAGCATCCAAAATTTGTTGCTGAGAAAATAATTTGTGTACGGTCTAATTTTCCATTTATTTGATTAACAAAGATGTTAAATGAGGGGTGGTAAAATGGGTGAAACATATATATTAATATTATTTTGTGAGATACAACCCTCCCTCCCCTCTGTGCAGACCTATCAGAATGAGCAACTCCATAAACCAGCAATAAAGGTATTGTTTTTGCATAAAGAGCTGGAGGGATCCGTTTAGGCTAACATAATTGAAACAGTATGAGAATTCTCTGTGGTTTCATCACCTCTGTAACCTTGTGTTTATGATCTTTGCTACAGTGACAGCCTCTGGAAAAGGCAAATTTACCGCATCCATTGCCGTTCCACAAAATCGTTGTATCAATATTAACCTTACTCTACAGTAAAAAAACTTCATATTTGAACCATTTATTTACATTACATGCTACGCTGTTGTGTTTGTAGTCCAAGTTGATTTTAATTTCCCATGTACACCTTTGCTCATGAGAATCAACTTTATTAGGTCTGATAAACATGGGGGTGATGTGTTTTATTGTTCGGAGAAGATACTTGCATTTGTGTTTCACTTGCTTGTTCTCTTAAGTTTAGCTTGTTACAAAGAAAATATGGATTGAAATGCTTTTGAAATGATTATAATTATTATTTTTAGTACATTAATTTAATCATTCAATTTTTTGGGGTGTGAATGAACAGGTGACCCTCGGGTTTCTTCAGCAGATATAATATGGGTAAGTCCTGATACACACACGTGGATTAGAAACCCTTCCAAGAGTCAGAAGGGAGAATTAGCTATTGATGTAGTTTTAGAGAAAAAAGCAGTGAAGCAAAGTGGAGATGCTTGGAGGATTATATTAGATTCTTGCCTTCCACTAATCCATTTGATTGACACAACGCGATCTGTTCCCTATTCAATAAAACAAGTACAAGAATTACTTGGGATATCGTGTGCTTTTGAACAGGCTATTCAGGTATTCTGTTAGTTTTTCATTTCAAATTTGTAAATGTACAGATAACTATTTTCTTCTTTTAAACTTTTTTTTTAATTAGTATATTATCCACTGCTTTGCTTCTATTTATAAGATTGAGCCCTTGAATTTCTTTTCTTTCGATTAACTTGCCAGTACTATAACCTTTGCTGTTCATGTAAATGGAACTTGTGATTTCTGTGTGACCTCCTTTATGTAATTATGTATCACCATATATCTACTAAAGAACTGCAGAACTGTGAATGTTTCATGATCCCTATACAAATGTCCTCTATATCTGAGATGCACTTATATACTCTATGTACTTTCTCTTCACGTTGAGTTATGAATGTCCTTTAGTATCTGAAATGGGCTCATATAGTCTATTCTTTTCTTTTGATACCCTATAAAACTTTGTAACAACCCTGTATTTACAATTTATAGAAACTTTCTTATATGCTCTATATGTGTTTATAAATACTCAATCGTGCTTCAAGAGTTGTGCTCTATCATTTCATTGTTCATTTTTAATTTTTACCTTTTAAATCTGAAGGCAACAACTCTAAATCTTTCTGATCAACATCTCTCTGTACCTGTGTGTGATTATAGAGAGAGAAAGAGAACTACAGAGAGCGTCTTCGAGAGTCTTTCTGATCAACATATCTCTCCCTGTCCATGCAAGAGTGTGTGTGTGTGAGAGAGAGAGAGAGAGAGAGAGAGATTTTAATTTTTAATTTTTTAAGTATTTTACTTTGGTTTCTCTTTCAAAAGGTTGATTACAAGTTCCACAATGGTTAGTTATATAAGGTTTGATCATTTCTATCAATATTCTATGTCCATTGATCTTTTGAAGCCCCTGCCCACTAGTTTGGCTTATTTTTGCAGCGCCTTTCAACATCAGTCACTATGGTGGCGAAAGGGGTGCTGAAAGAGCATCTTATTCTTTTAGCCAATAGTATGACATGTTCTGGGAATTTGGTTGGATTCAACAAGGGAGGTATAAAAGCATTATCTCGATCTCTGACTGTGCAAGTGCCATTTACTGAAGCAACATTGTTTGTAAGTACTTCCCTTTTACTTCTTTAGACAGTTTAGTATTTTATCATGTATGATAGCTTAGCCTTTACAGAACCCTGTTTATATATTTAATCCTGTGTGCAGACCCCCAAAAGATGTTTTGAAACTGCGGCTGAGAAGTGTCATGTGGATTCTTTAACTAGCATAGTCGCCTCTTGTTCATGGGGTAAACGTGTAGCTGTTGGTACAGGGTCTTCATTTGATATTCTCTGGGACACGAGAGAGGTCTCTTGAATTCTGTGTTTAGTTTTATCATTTTTGAATAAATTTTTGCTGTTATTCATTGATTTTTTTCTAAATTTCTATTTCCAATAAAACTAATGTGCTATACTGCCATTGTGTTCTTAGGTTGAATCAAGTGGAACTGATGTCTATGATTTCCTTAATCTTGTGCGGAGTAGTTCAGGGGTTGAAAGAAATGGTGCCTGTCTTGGAGCAGAGATCGATGATCTTGATATGGAATTCGAATATGACGAAGATTGTTTGTCTCCAGATCATGTATCTGAAAAGCCAACATTTGAAGACGATTGGGGTGAAAAAGCTGTGGAAGGTTCCGGAGATGATTGGGGTGCAAAGGTGGAGAGATCTTCAGAGAAAGTGCAAGTCTTAGGTTGGGACAATAACTCTGATCCAAGCACAGGCTGGGGTAAGGAAGATCACAAAGCTGATGA